>JAFJYH010000519.1:0-20419 GCA_017365405.1 Cadophora malorum | reverse complement strand
CATTTCCACCCTCCAGATCCCCAACCCTAATCCCGTCAACCCCCCCACAGCATCGCCATCCGCAACCCTCCAAGACCTCCTCGCATTTTGCGCCTCCGGCAGCGCAGCAGCAAATCTACCCGCCGTCCAGGAATTCTGTGAACTCATCACTGGAATCGCGGGTACGGCTGGTGGGATCAGTGGTGGGACTGGGCTTGGAGGAGGACTTGGTGGGATATTGCCGCCACTGCCGCCGATTCCGGGGCTGCCTGCTATCCCTGGACTTGGTGGTGGAAGTGGGAGTGGGATCTTGCCTGGTGGGACGGGACCGGTTGTCCCTGCTTAGAGAGGTGAAACATGATGGGAAGATAGATTCTTCTAGTGTGGTTGTGAGTGTGCGTGGGTTTCGTTCTGGGGTATTGCGAATGTTTCCTTTGCGTGGGTCGAGGGATTGAGAGACTTGAGTGCTGATGAGGGGTGGATGGAAGGATAGGTGTCCGTCGGCTTTGTTTAGCTCTGGTTTGCTATAGTTGAGAATTCGATATCTTGCCGTCGTATTTTGTCGTTCCAGACTTTCAGCTTCCAGCTCCCTCAAGCATCCAGACATGACTATTGACATTACCCTGTTCTGTGACAATATATGAGCTCGCATGCTCTTCCGTGAAGGGCGCTAGAGTCTGCGACTTCTTTTCGAGTTTGCCGTGCTTCTGTTTGTTTTGACCCCTCACCTCAACTCTTGACGAGTAGACCTCTGTCATGCAATCCGGCCTGTCCGATCGGAATCGAGCAGTTGACTTCCACACTGGCATGTATGCCCGTATATTCCTCTCCATGAGGAGCATATTGATGATCTCAGCTGAAATAATGATCCCAGGCTGGGGATTTCCCCTCACCAAGATCATCCTCAACCATGATGCCACCAGTCTTGTCTTCCCTGCATACAAATATTATGGCCGGATGCTCGGACTCGTTGAGCAGGAGTCCTGTCAAGACAGACCTCGGATCATTCCCCATCACCATCTCAGCTCTTTCGAGTGGTGATCTGACTTTATCGTCGTGGAGAATGGAGAAAATTTCCGGGCTATCAATCTGTCGGAACTAATGTAAGGAGCTGGTAAGTGGGGCAGGCTGTGGAAGTACAATCGAAGAGTGATGAGTTTCTGGAAGCGAGCGAGAGTCGCGAGGAAGTCGTATGGCTGAGTGCTGAATTAGTACTTTGTAATTGACACACGACTGGGCGTACTTACTGGAAGACTGCCCATTGTAACATCTAGAGTTAGTGAGGAAATGTGAGGGCACGAAGCGCGTAATTCATCGATGGACTCGGGGAAATACGGTTCTGCATCCATCACGACCAGGTATGGATCACCTGCGCGTCTGGGGTGTCTTATGTTAAGATGGACTAATGTCTCGCCATGGATAGCAATCATAGAGATTGGTAATTGGCTCACCGGATTGACAAGGGTCAGCGTTGTAAATCCACGAACTCGTGAAATCAGATCTTCGAGTAAGTGAAGCCCAGCTTCGTACGCATTTGCGACACAGAAAAACTCCAGAATTAGAGTGTGTAATTCCATGATTTGGTCTTTCATACTATTCACGAAATGCAACATCCTGTGGCCTCGCAGTTCAAGATGTCGAATCATGGCCCAAGGGAAGAAAGAAGCTGGAATGACGAAATTCTCCGCCACACCTGGAGCCCGGGCTTCGTATACGAGCGTGGTCAAAAATTCCAAAGACTCCCCAGGTACCACACAGAGATCGTAAGCTCCAAGGTTATCGCAAGACCAGTCAACATTTCCCGAGGAAGTCCGAGGGAGTGTGATGCGCAAAGTTCAAGTCTGGGACTGCGCAGCAGGACATCTTTCAGCTATCTCATGGTTACAGGGTGGTTGTAGTCGTTGCAAAAATTTAATGAGCGTATGTCATTGCACTGAACGAGACTCAACGGGACTCTTCAATATACTGAGATCTCTATGCTGGACCTTCGATTCATCGGTTCTATGACCAATGTGGAGTTTCTCGACGTGAATCTCGGCATCTGGCCAAGATTGCTGAACGATTCTGCTGACTTCTAGTGGGAAAGGAGACTCCCAAAATTGCCACCTGAATCGTGCAAGTCAGAAGCGTATTTCTTGATATGAAGAAGGCGGAGGGCGAGATAGGAAATTTACCGAAGAGATACAAGAAGCTTCATCTTGGACAGCAATGCCGCAAAAGATGGGCAATGCAGTTCGCTACGAACTGCGATATGGCGAGAGGACGCGATTACATTTGCAGCAAAAGTATAGCGTTCGCTTAACATTTTCAGGTCTGAATCTGAAAGCCATCCTGTATATTCTGGTAATGTAAATGATCGGTAGATAACAGTTAATGCGAGCTGTGAGAATCGCTTTGAGACAAGACAAAGACGTTAAATTGGATGAATCCCATCTTTCCATAACTATAAGAACTCTTCTATAAGCTCCACAAGTATGTAGAGATGAAGATGACGAACCAGTTCCAGAATCATCAAGATAAGTTCATCACTGAGGCTTTGGAGAGTTCATGCCATGATGAGCAATACGTGATGCTACTGTTTGAGTCAGCATATGTGGGAGACTTTCCTTTCTTTCAAACATGAATCTGGAGATCGACTCAACTGATTTGTGATCTTATCGAGGGCAGAACGTAGTCAATTCACAGTAGTCTGTTGGCATAAATTTCTGATTTGCTTCCGGCTCTCGGATGCACATCATTGGGATAGAACCCAGGTCGGTGTAGATGTATTCATGACTTTCCCGTCAGAATAGACCCCTCAAAGGCAATAAAGTATGTATCTGATACTTGTCATGCTCCGTGGTGTTGCATCTCGATGAAGCTCGCGATCCTTGGCGCAGGAAGTGGAAGCAACTGAAGCTTCCCGTGCTGCAGACCCACCACCTGAGTCTGGCCCCGCGACCGATTGCTGGGATGCCAACGACTCACAAGCCAAATTCCGCCTCAGCGGCAACGACACCTCGACGACGACCACGACGACGACCACGACAACGGCAATTGTTGAAGCCAAGACCATGCCCACTTTATACCCAAGACGATGAGATAATGAGGTCGCGCACAGGCTGGTAAGTCCAAAGGGGCGTAGAGAAGCGTAAAGGAGACTCGAATATCTGCTGACGTCGACCGTTCTTGCCAGCCAAACTTGCCGCCAAAGGAAGTTGAAATGCGACGAAATCAAGCCAGCATGCGGTCAATGTCGAAAGGGAAATAGACAATGTCAGCCGAGCGATGGAGTGGTATTTCGTCACCAACAGAATGCTTCAATGAATGGGACTGGCGAGAGGGAGGAGAACGGCAGGCTGGGAAGCTTCTACGCATACAAGAATACTTTCGACGAGAATAATACTTGGGTGGATGTACCGAGAACAGGTGCGCAGAGCTTATTGCTGAATCGGACATAAGGGCTATGCCTGACAAGCTGCAGTCACTTTTCTCAACATCACCGATCCATATAATATGGAACCTACTCCTGAACCCGACCGCCCTGGCTCTGTCACAATCGTCTCTCCTCGAGCAGAAGAACAGCCTTCGGAAACATTTTTCAACATACCATATGACCAAGCACCGGGTTTAGAAGCATTATCGGCGGCAGCAACGAGTTCTTTCCAGTACATACAGCCTTCGCTAGGAGATGCTCAGACGTCAACGCATCAGTCGAACAAATTGAATTTCATACTAAATCCAACAAGGCCTGAGAGTTCACTAGGTACCAACTGATATAAATGGCACCAAATTAGCTCTGACTGATAGTCTGCAGGATATGCATCTCCAGCCATTGATGCACACTTAGCTGGCTCGCCACAAGTTCCTGACGACCCACCTCCAGTAGATGAACATGAAGTCGCATTTCTACTTCGACACTTCGGAGAGACCGCTGGCCAATGGTGAGTCAAAGTGAGCTTGGTAAATGCCCTGTATTCTAACAAATTCAGGATGGATCTGTTCGACCTGGGTTGCTACTTTGCTCACCATGTCCCTGTCCAAGCAATGGCCAATCCGCTGCTAAGGTATTCAGCTTGTGCTTATGCCGCGAAGCAACTCGGCCGTGTTCGCGGCAAGAAAGCCGTAGTTGGAGGAAATGCAAGTAAACAAGCAGATATGGAGCTCTACCCTCGACTCGAGTCCGCCAATTGGCCTTATATCGGAGCGAAGTATTATGACAGAGCTATTTCGCTCCTGATGGAGGAACTATCAAACTCCAGAGGCCAAGGAACCCCTATGACACCGATGAATGGCGAAGATGCTTTTAGCCCTTCGAGCGGTCCGTCATCACACGGAGGTCAACTGACGCCAGGGAATAAGCGACGGAGATTGTCTCGGCCTCCCAGTTCGAGTCACGCGGACGAGACTCTGGCTGCGGGTGCGATACTATGTGTTTACGAATTCCTGGATAATGCTAATACCGCCTGGTCGCGGCATCTGAGCGGGACGAAGTCATTATTTGATCTTGCAGAGAAGGAGGGGATGATGCCTGTCCAATCACCCACCAGTCCCGGGGCCATTTCAGAACGCATTCGACCCTCGAGAGCTCGCAAGGCTACATTCTGGAATTTCGCTCGCCAAGATTTCCTAGCTGCATGTAAGAACTACCAATCTTGTTGTCACAACCCAAAGCGGAGCGCTTACCATGTCCTAGTCATCAATGAATGCCAGACCCGGCTCAATACAAATGATGTTTCCATCTGGAAAGCTGCTGGTCTTCAATTGGACGAACAAGGGTTTGTTCTTCCCAGCAATACCGAGGATTCGCACTTCCCGGAGAGACAGGCTGTCATGCGCGAAGACATGATCTGCAATGCCTTGATCTGGCTGATGTCTAAGATCATAAATTACATCGCTTCTGGAGACTCGGTTGATCATGTCTTCCCCCAGGATCCAGCAAGCCCTTCCGGTCTCATTGGGATCAATCAGATGGTAATCCTGGAGAGGTGGAAAGAATTAGAGAAAGAACTTGAAATATGGCATTACGGGCTTCCGGAGACTTTCAACCCGTGTGCTCGCTTGCCACCTGTCACCGATGGGAGCATCCCTCCTAGCTCTGCGAGAGCCATCTTTAGTGAGATATGGTACTCTATGCCGATGTGTGCTTCAACAATGCAGTCATATCACATGGCTCGAACAATTCTTCTGGTGAATAGACCTCACGAATCCACTGCACGCCGCAGCACGTTGTCCGACCGGATCCGCTCATATCGCGAAATAGAGAAGGAGGTGCGATATCACGTTCATGAAATTTGTGGAATTGCGCTGGCTCGACCTGAAGGGAGCGTCAGAATCCACCAGGTGCAGCCACTCTTTGTTGCAGGCCAGTGCCTTACAGAGGACCGTGAACGACAAGTTGTGCTTGACCTCCTTCGTGGCATTGAGAACGATTTAGGCTGGGCCACAGACTATCGCGTGAAGAAACTATTGACAGAATGGGGATGGCAAGAGCCGAGTTGAGCTCTTTATGGGTATACTGATCTCAGTCCATATGGTGAGCTCGGCCGGTAGTTCTCCTCAAGAAGTTCTACATAATAACACGCCAAGGCAACCCAAAGGGCTGCAAAGAACACAGATGAGCGTTTTAAACCTCATTGTTGCTGTTACTTTGTCTCAAATCCTAGATGGTTTTAAGAGAATCCTCTCCTCAGTTCTGTTACTAAGAATCCTTTCGATTCTTCCTTTCAGCCTCTATATATCGTAGACTAGCCTTCCACCGCTACATATGAGCTACCATCTGCAAATACAACCATGGGAAAGAATTGGCGAGGGCCACGACATCCTCAGGCAGACGATCTCGTTTCTGAAGAACGAATTCATCCAAACAGCCGCGCTCACGAACATCATCCTAGATCCCAAGCTTCCCGCGGTCCAAGGAATAACTTCCGCAGCTCTGACCACTCATCCGAAAGAGCTGAGTACCCACAGAACACAACTCACACCAACGGCCTACGCCACAGTACCTCAAATCCCGTCCAAATGCAAAGCCCTCTCACTTTCGACGCAGATTTCATCTTCAGATCCAAGCAGCTGCTGAATCAGCTTGGGCTGTTCCTCAACGCTGCATTGGTTCAGATCGAGCATTGGCACCCAGATATGATGGATTGGCAGCCAGAGGAGGAAATTCGGATTCCACCGCAAGCCACATCCACACCCTGGGTTGCTCCGACGCAGGCTCAAGGACAATTTGGGCATGAAAACCCAGGGAACAACATTTCCGGGCAGGTTCCTGCGTTTGAGGTGCTGCAGCCGGCTGGAGCTGGTACGGACGGGCGGTGGACTGAATACAGGGGTTCTTCGAGCAATGAATCTTTCCAAATAGGAAGCAACTGGATACCTGATATCAGGTCCCCGTCGGGCATGGATTCTGGAACTATCTAAGAAAGAACTCGTGGCTCAGAGAGAATTGATGCGGAAGGCAGTTTGGGCTGTTTAAATGTCTAGAGTTACGAGAGATCTTCTTCTGTATGAGTTTTCGCAGCATACAACTCTATCGTGAAAGGAGATGATGCGTTTCAAGGTTTCATGGAGATGTTCATAGCGAAGCAATGCTTGTCAAATGCCACGAGGACGAAAGCCGGAGTATGATTGAACACCTCGTCAAACGACCACTCCAATATTAGAAGCAATCAGATATGTGTCAAGGATTTTGAATGCATGTCTTTGCCTGGTGTAGAGCCTTCTTAAGTTACAAATTTCATTGCGAATTTCGAAACTGCAGAAAGTGCACATATATATGCACAAATTTCACTCGTCAAGACCTCGGGCATCCTGCCTCAAGTGACATATTATACTGGAAGACTCGTCCCTCAAGAAAGACAATCGACTGTGCCTAGAGATGCCCTTTTTGAAGTCCAAATAAAGTGAATATTTACATTCGCTTCAACGCGCTCGGGGAATAAATCCGCTAGTGTCCGCATAATCCCTGCAATTCCGATCATCGACTTCAGAGCATCCCTAGCAACGCGCGCTCCATTAAAGACCATCCTCTTCGACTTCAACACCATCGCCGTCGAATCATCTCGACCTTCACAAGACCAATCGCAGGTCAAATTACCTCAAGTCGACCTCACGATTCCGTTGACATCGACAGAAGGACGAACAACCCAAATACGCCACCATGGTAGACTACACCTCCCAGAAGGTCCCCGACCTCAAGAAGCTCCTCAGTGAGCGCGGTCTTGTCATTTCCGGAAACAAGGCAGACCTGATCGCGCGCCTACAAGAAGACGATGCGAAGAAGAACGGCGGTGCTGCTGCTTGTATGTTCACTACTATTTGTGCTCCCCATACAACCTATGCGCGCGTTACCTTCTATCCTTGAAAACATGCTAACCATCTACATATAGCTGGCGCAGGCGAAGATGAGATCGATTGGGACGAAGACGACAACAAGCCCGCCGCTGAAGCTACAACAGCACCTGCAGCTGCTGCGATCGCAGCTGGTGGCGTCGGGCAAGTGAAGACTCCAGTTGCAGTGCCCAACCAGAAGGCTGCCATCGACCCATCAACCACGAACGATCTCACAGTCAAGCAACCCGAGCCAGCGACGACCGAAAGCGCGCCTGCGCCAGCTGCAGCTGCTGAGGGAGAGACGAAGGCCGAGACGAAGCCAGAAGAGCCAAAGAAGGACTACACAATTGGTCTTGGCTTGAGCGAAGCAGAGAAGGAGGCAGAGAAGCGCGCTGCAAGAGCAAAGCGGTTCGCGCGTCCAGAGGTAGCTGCACCCGCAAAGGAGATGACAGAGGAGGAGAAGAAGCTTGAGGAGCGCGCGAAGAAGTTCGGCACGGATAAGGTGAAGGAGAAGGAGGTTGTGCTGGATATCGTGAAGGGCCTGAATAGCGCGCTGCCTGAGCGAAAATTGAAGAGAGAGCGTGGTGGAGACGGTGCGCAGGGTAGACAGGCTAAGAGACAGACACCGGATAGGAGGACGGAAGCTCCTAGACGAGGTGGTGGTGGTGGTGGTGGACAGGGTCAGAGAGGTGGAGGACGAGGTGGAGAGAGGAAGGCTGGTGGTGCAGCTGCTGGGCAGGGTCTCAAGAAGATCACTGATGATCCGGACGAGAGGGCTAAGGCTGAGGCGCGGGCAAAGAGATTTGCTGCTGCGAAGTGATGCTCCTAGATGGAGATCACTTTCATGTGCTTTCGATGATCGCGGGAGGCATTGACTTTCGGAAATTCAGCAAGGGGCAACAAATCAGGAAATTCGACTGAAATGGAAGATGTGATTGGTAGACTCTTTTCCAAATCACATCATTTCTCGTTATATCACATTGGTCCTTCCGGAATTGGGCATTAAAAGCGGTACAGATGCATGGGAACTGGATTGGGTTGGGTTCCGGATTTTGCTAGCGGATGTGTACAACTAGGGTCATACAAAATACAAAACAGGAATTTGCAACAATAGTCTTCAGTTGGCTCAGAAATGCGAGAGTGAGAAATAACCTTCGGGGAAGTTGGAACCAGACCATCATGGGGTGGCGGGTTCATAACCTTGGAAATGTTTTGGCTAAGTGGCCTTTGAATGCTCTTTCGTATTTCCCTAAATATTATTCCCTCTCAGCGAGGTTGTGCATGCTAATCTTGCCGAATTTCTGCTCTACCTCTTGTAGTGCTTTCGTCGAAATTCACAGCTTCATTGCATGGTTACTTTAGCTAGACATTGTCCTCTCTTACTGCATTAAATATCACGAAGTTTGTTCTTTCTATTGTTTTGTTTCGATTTGCACTTTTGCACTTCCTCTCGTCCACCCAGTATCTCCGTTTTCGGATCAGCAACAGCTACACCACATATCCTTACCCATGCAAGCCTTACACTTCCCACTTCTCCGGTTTCTGCTGAACCAGTAAGGTGAGGCGTTGTGACTGGGGTTCGATACGGCGTCATACCCATACCCAGTCTACTTAGCTGCCCTCCCGCCCGTTCCGCCCGACGAACTGTTTAAGATTTGAGTGTGAGAGTGAGCGTTGAAGTCGATGTAAGCAGTAAGGTCGGATCACACTGGTGAAACGCGGGAAGGCGACATGGATATGGTCGTGGATATGGATATGGATTTGGTGTGGAAATGTGATGGAGTAGGATGGTGGCTTGATGTTTACTTTGGGGTGTGGGAGGACCGTGGGGGTTGGAGCCTACCGAGTACTTGCATAGTAGGATGGCGATTCGGGTTGGGAATCATATGTCTGGTAAAACTGGCTGTCGGGTGATAATTCAGCCACTTGGAAGTGCGTGTTGAGGTGTAGGTGAGAAGGAACCTTCGAATTAGGAGGTCTACTTCGTAGTCTTATTTGCTACCTCTGTTTAATCAGAAGGTTACTCGAAGAGCAAGCCTCCAGAGCTTGGATATGCGATAGTGCAGCAAACGGTGAAGTGGGCAATCGTCTGAGAGAGACTTGACTGGGTACAAAAAGGATAGTTCTTCATTTGTGTGACGAATTCCAGGTAAGCCGATCTCGCAGGCAGAGAGTAGATGTCTCACCGAGGCGTAGGTAATAATGCAGCAGTGCTGAGGATGGGAATTCTGGACCAAAGCCTTCTTTGAATTTCAGTAAAATTCTACTGGGCTGACAATAGTCAGGCAACCAGTTTCTTACGGAATGGGAATTTCGACATCTCATCACCTCATTCTACATCTCAAAGGGAAATATCCACCGATGAAGAATTGTCGTCACATCACAACTTTGTGATGTGGAGATAATGATCGCCATGTCTCTCGGAACAAAGAAGCTTTGATCACCACCTCCAGACTCTTCTGGCGCTTACCTGCCCATCGCACATCGGTCTCGAATCTCGACCCTCAAGGTCTCTGTACCCCGGAAACTACTACAGTACACTACTGTAGCACGGGCACAGGACGGCGGCAGGCCCTATCTCGGAGAAATTGAGTAAGAAAGACGGGACGGGAGACTCACTTGCGGACACTTGCGGAGGGAGGTCTTAGGCTTGCGTCCGTGTGGACTTACCCTGATGATGGAAGTTCACGGTCGTCAATAAGTAAGAGTGGAATAGGTTAGTTACCGATCCAGTCGTCGTGAGGAGCTTGTCACAATCACGCTAGGAATTTGGGAGAGGGGAAGTCTTACCGAGGCAGCGAGTGATTGAGGGGTCTTCTTGCGTGTGGAGAACATGCAGAGGAGAATATGCAAAGCACATGAAACATGTGCCTAGATGGGGTTCGGATGTCATGTCCTGCTTGAAGATGACACTGGGTAGGTAGAATGATTCTCAATGATGGGGTGAAGGTTTTGGAGATGACCTGACTTTGATCAATGTTCACGGAGTGGGGACGAGAGAGGACCATGACTGGTTCGCTCGAGAACCAATGAGTGTCTCCGTGAAGTATCGGTTGGACTTGAGCGTTCTAGTGTCGGATTTTGTGCAGTTGGGAGAAACATATGGCTGAAAATCGAAACAGCCACCCGTAAGTCTTGTGGGATGAAAGAATGTTTCTGTTTCTTGCTTGTTTTGTTTTACTCGGCAGTTGTTTATTGTGTCGCTTTTGGCTGCGCTGATATGACAAAGTCCTGGAACGGTGCTAGTGTGAGAGCTTGAGACTGGCTTGAATTGGAGTTGTTGATTGTCCATAGTAGTATTTGGTCTGTGGGTGCATAGAGAAGTGTCATTCCAGACTGATTGCATGGCTTGCCGTTGAGATGATTTTACGTTTCGATGCCGATGCCATGCATGCGAGCGTGCTGTATCGCCAGGTTCTGATATCTGAGACGCACGACGCTCTGGGAGTTATAACACTTGCCGATATTCTCTTCTAAGAAAAGAGCATCTTGAGAAGCAGGGGATCGTTCTCCAGAAGTGGAAGGAACAGACAGCCCTCTGATTTTCAGGGGGCCCTAAGCGAGACTTGATAGGGGAGATAGTGACATCCATCGATTGTCGTCGGCTTCACTCAAAACATGAATCATTACCCCTGCCGTTATCCACAAGCAACCAGAATAGGCGCCACTCTTCCATGTAGCAACGTTTGATGCAGCACATTCCAAAATTCATGGCTGGCGGGGACCAAGGCTCTCTTCCCCCTAGCCGTCCGGCTAAAATGTCATGGCTTGAAGTTGATACATCACTTCCCTCAATTTCTCAATTCCTAAGGTCCCAACATACTTTCCACTTCGTCCCGGCGAGGCCCTCCACCAAGCGGCATGTGCGGAAACTTACAGAGACTCA
This sequence comes from Cadophora malorum, assembly GCA_017365405.1. Classification (NCBI taxonomy): domain Eukaryota; kingdom Fungi; phylum Ascomycota; class Leotiomycetes; order Helotiales; family Ploettnerulaceae; genus Cadophora; species Cadophora malorum. Next base: position 9,240 of record JAFJYH010000519.1, on the reverse strand, counting down.
TCATGGTCATGGTTTGCGGGGATCCAAGTTTCCGACTTCCCCTTGGGTAGGGTGAGGACTCGTCGAAAACGCTCTCGCGAATGAGAAGCGAGAAGTCGACTTTGACGTTCTAATAGGCTTGAGAGGCTCCTACGATGGCCCTCGTTGGACCAACGCCGCAGATGTGGGCCTTACATAAGACTTAGTCCTAGGCTTGGCTGCCCCAGACTACAATCCAGGCGGTTTACTCGTTTGGAGCTGCGTAAATAGTGAAGTGAAGCTTCGGGTCAGCTTCTCAGTCGAAGCCTTCGCGTGGAAACGATGGGACTCTGTGGATGAGATCGCCACAAATGAGGTTCAAGAACTCGGTTAATCAGCCCGATTGATAGCAAGTGGTGGTTTAGAGACGGCTTCTAGAGCGCAAATGGGAAGAAGAGGATGATTTAAGCTCTTTTCATAGGCGTAAAAGATTGAGTTCTGACGGCTGACACGAGAAGAGGAGATACAGGCGCTGGATAGTGCCATATCCATCTTCACTGTGCCATCCTTGCTCGATTTTGGCGAGCTTCTCGTCCGAACATGCAGCCATGTAATCCTGTGCGGCAAGGTGGTGGATCTGGAATCATTCGAAAGACCATTCGAAGCACAAAAGACCGGGATGAGGACACCCTCTCGTCGTCACGTTATTTACATCAATCCCAAGCGAAAGAGTATCTGCAAGCCACACTGGCTACATGTTGACCAATGGGCTGCCTAGAAACCCTGTTGATCGCCAAACGGCCTTGCTGATTTCCTCCGAACCCTCCACACCTCGGGGGCATCGCTAAAAAGGGCTCTAAATGGCATGATGTGCTCGCTTCACATCTTGACATCTCGCCCCAGGTTGATTAGGATCAGGATCATGATTTCGAAAGCAAGGCTTCAAAATTTGCCTCGCTGCCACGTCAACGAGCATTCTTGATATTACCGACGAAGCTCGGAGTCGCCATCTGGCCAAGATCCTCGGCTTGATGGGATTCACAGGTGTGGCGAAGCCTGTGCATTCATGCATGCAATGCACCCGCCACAGTCGCCATCGCGACAACGCACAGTTGCCCCTCCGCTAATTCTGCGCGCTTCAGCTCGCCTAGGAACCTGATCGCAAAGATTCCAAGATACGAGGACGTAGCGATGAGTCAGGTGGTGGGCTGAACGCGAAGGACGGTGTGTGACAGGTAGGCTCGGTGAACAATGGTAGCATTCTATTTGGCACCTCAACAAAACACGTACATCAGATCCTGTAGATTGTTGATGATGCTGCAAAGAGCATCGTAGATCGAATGACTGGATATCACGCTGCACGGCATCAAATTAACGGCTTGTTGTGTGAGCAAGCCGAACCGGGTATTGGTGATCCCTGTCACTGCTTAAAGTGCGGTTGAACTTTACCAACATTGACGTCCATGGCTCCAGGCTTTGAGTTTCCTCTTCCGGCTTGACAGGAAGGAGCTGTACTTTTGGGATACTCGATTGGCAGAAGGTTAGAGAACGTTTGTGCCAAACGGGTAGGGAGAAACATGAGGTCCAAGATCAGAGTTTGGGGGCTTCAGGGGCTGGCTCGGAATTTAGCGAGGCGCTGGGAGCAGAAATTTCATCAAAATGGTTGGATGAGAATATTTGGCTCTTCACCAATGAACACCCAGAGAAGTTGTGCTTTTGATTCATGGTTATTTTCGTGCGACCCCAAGTGCAAAAACGGTCAAATAAGGAACCAGATGGCTGGGAGTGACCCCACTGTTGAGGACTGTCGTCTGTTTACGGGTCTGGCCGTCCTTCAGGGACATGGTGGTCTTGCTCGAGAGGACTTGGAGGAGGAAAGATAGGCAAATACAGGGCCTGCTGGAGTGAACCCTGGCCTGACTTGACCTGAAAAGTGAGAGGGGACGATGCGACCCGAAGGTGGCCGTGGGCATAATTCATGGCACAAGGCGGCAGCAAATGGAATGTTTGTGCTACAGGTCAGGAGGCCGATTTGCATTGTTGTACCTTGGTATCGCTGAAAGCTGATGGCGAGACTTCTCAAAGGCCTAGTGATACAAGACGGTGAGAGGTCACTATTAGCACATGACTATAGACGCAGTGCCGCAGCGCTTGTCGCAAGATGTCTATTTCCGGGCACATGCACATTGCTCAAGCCGATGCAGGCCACTTTCATGCGATGACTGGGCTTTCGCTGTCTTGTCTGTCAGTTAGTGTCGGATTTGGGAGGGAGGGATCTTAGGGAAGGATTTGACGCTTTCTTCCCAGCGAGGATCCAGATTCCAGGGTAAAGGACCCCCCGAGACCCCCCGTTCACCCCACTATGGGCGATCAGGACTTAGCCGCCCATCACTGATTCGAGAGCTAATCACGCCACCAAGTTCTCCTCACCCAACCTGCCAACGTCCAAAAACCCTCTCATACGTGATTCTGCTTCTCACTTACACCGCTCGACGAATGAATTGCCTTCTATGGTCTTGCTCTCTTCTCATAGGTCTCAAGGCCATGCAGTCCTCGCAGAAGCCTGCAGCAGCGTTGCAGAAGAGACGCGCAGCCCGGCGCAGCACCTGCTTTTTGTGCGCGTCTTGCGTGAGTTGATCGATTTGCGATGCAGTCTTTGCTTTTGCTGCTTTCTACATGCCCGCCATTCTGGATGACTAGCCCTCTCCGTCTTTTACTATGCCCGGCTGTTCTGCTATCAACCAGACTTACTGGCTCGTGGCTCCTTTCCTTCTCCAACAGCTTCTATTCCAGGCTCAGGCTCAGGCTCAAACTCTCTCTCCGGCGATTCCAGAGGCAGAGACACGACCGTCCAGAGGACCCGCATGACTGGGACTGCTGCACTCTGCACGATATCGCTAGGATCTGGGAGAGACTCAAGTCCAGTCGACTGCTTCTCAACGCCACAAGCAAATATACCTCCCCCAGCCTTGATACCAGCCTTGATAGCCACCAGACTCAGTGGTCGCGGCACTCACGCTCCACTCGTTTCCACGGTAGACCGGCCCTAAAGTCGACTCCATATCTCAGCGATGATCAGCCCTCCCTGAAATTCCCATCTACGCCCTCTGATACCCCCATCGTCATCCATCAAACTGTGTCTCAACAAGAGGCTTGCGCTGCTAAGAGACAAGCGCCTAGCTCGTCTACCAACTAAATCCTCGTCTCCGTTTTACGGCACGCACACGATTGCTAGTCCCCACACTCTAGCTCTCGACCGTCCCGCATCCAGGGCGACCCTTAACAACAGCATCACCTCCACTTTCCTCCTTTTCTGCTGTTTCTGACTGTTGATCTACTACCCAAAAATAATTGATATTTTTGTTCCTATTTCTATTTTGTCCTCGCCAGTTTTCAAGAAACCCTGGCGGTACTGTTTGTTCACAATACGCAACCCCAGAAACTTTCGCCTGCAACTACTGAACATTTGGCCACCACACTTAAAACTGAGGCGAACTTTCGGACAATACGGATTTATATTGCTATAATAGCCAAATCTTTTTCTTTTGTTCTAGAGACTTGGTCCTCGCGGACACAAAAAGTTTTGGCAGATCTCGGGTGTAAGTTCTCGTCTAAGTCGCGATTGTTGACTTTCGAGCACTGACTTAACGCAGATATTCCTAATCGCACGAAGACCTCATATTTGCGGAACTTTACAAGGAATGTCGACTACATACCACTATCGAACATTATAGCAATTGGTACACAGCACACAAACCGGCAAGGTAATGCGAAGTTAGGAGGATCATAATGGCATCATACAAATCAGGGTTCGACCCACCCACTAGGCCAGGGGACTTGCCCAGAGGGAGAAGGCTTGGAGCATATATGCAAGCTGGAGCATCAGGCTCGCCAGTGAAGGAACGTAGGGAGGCAGATATCGCACATATCTCAGGACAGATGGAGTCAAAAAGAGGAGTTGTACCGGCGAGCAGGCCACCACAGACAGGATTACCGAGACCGAGTATGCGCGATCCATCGCCGAGTACACGACGGCCAGAGAGACCAGAGAGGCCGGAAAGGTCAGAAAGACCGAGGGGTATCACAGGATCCAGCTTTGGTTTTGGCAGGGCTGCAACCAAGGCACCGGCGGAGAAGGTTCAGCCCGAGCTGAAAAGCAAATCGTCTCGCAATGTATTACGGAGAAAACCCTCGTCAATTGCACAGGTGCCGAATCCCCGAACGGGTATGGACAGAGCAGGATCTTCGTCACCAACTAAATGGTCACAAACATCAGCCGAACAACATCCAAGTATTGATTCTTCGATCAGGTCAGCAGAGGCTTACAACGAAATATTTACCAGACCAAGGGCGAGGGCTCCTCCATTCAAGGACTCGCCACCTATCATTCCGGAATTGGATAGGTACCGCAACAGACCAGAAGCATTTGCGCCACATACCAGAGTGCTTGCAGACTTGCAGCCAAAATTATCTACCCATGACCTGCCTCCACCAACTCCTCTTCTCTCTGGAACGCCGGTATACTACTCCGGTGGAAGTAGCCATCATCGTTATAGCGGTTATAGCGGAAGCGGATACAGTGCGAGTCCATCAACTAGATTCTCCGAGTCTCCCGGTCCCGGAAGCTACAGCCGAGACACCACCCCTACTTCTATGTCATCTCAGTCACCAGGCATCATAGCACCACTGAAGACTACTACCCCGAGACTTAGACAAGCAAGCCCTGCTCTATCGCGACCTCCTGTCACAAGCGTCACAAGAAGAAGGGCTGTGAGCATTCCAAACGAGGGCGAAGCAGGACCAGTCGATCAGCATGGCCTTCCATCGTTACGGGAATCATTGACATCGTCATCTTCAAACTCAACTGTCAAAGGAGAGGGAAAGACGAAGGAGAAGAAGAAAAAGAAGAGGTTGTCTCCACTGCCACCAAGTCCGCCACCACGAAAGTCGTCTCAGAAGTTCAAGAAAGCCCGATCCGAAGAACAAGAATCTCCCTCCAAGTCATCTCAGGCACCTGCAAAATCAGTAATGACTTCCGCAGAGCCGTCACCTGCCAAAGCTAGAACTGTACAGCCGTCCCCCACGGCCTCGAAACCTGTGGGTCCCCCGACACGGCCGAGTAGAGAAGGCGCACCCGATTTGCAAACTCAATTAGGCGAGTCGATGGCAGTCATCCAGAGCAATTTGGCCGGGATCAGTTTCTCACCAGACAGGAGGAGGAGTGCGCTTCCTCGAAGCACCGTCACATCACCTCCGCTTGGTCCACGCTCTCAACAGTCAAGCCGACTTCCGTCGAGGAACCCGTCTCCAGTTCCTGTTCAACCATCGCCGCGAGAAGCAACACCCGCACCATCCGGACTTGGCATCATTCCAACGTTGAAGCCTCAGCAAAATGCATCGTCGTCGAGAGGCACAGCTAGTCGTACTCCAAGCCCAAGTCTAGTAAACACGAAGCCCCGCTTTGGCTTATTCGGGCGGCGCACAAAGACTGCACCCGAGTTACCAACCGTGGAGACTAAGGAAAAAGTACTTCGAAAAGGACCTGTGGCCGGGACTGGACACGAAGGATATGGAAGATATGGTCACCGAGGGAGAAGCAGTAGTGCTGGAGGTCTGACCAGAGCCCGTGACAGGAGCGTGAGTGGAGCCAGTTCATCGCAGGAAAGCGTTGCTAGCACTCGTGCTCACGATCCTTTCCTGCTCGAACGCATGAGTCCTGTGATCATCGCTGGGGGAGGCGAGATCATTGAAAATCGCAATGCCAGCTCTGAGCTATCTCGCACAGAAAGTAATACCAGCCTTCTACTAGGTCGACCTAGCATGGATTCCAAAGGTTCGTCAAACCTCAGTCAAGAAGTCTCTAGGACCACATTATGGCCGTCAGCATTACCCAAAGAACCCACCAAGAGAGCTTCCGCCATTGCGATACCCAAAGGTCGCCGGCCATCTGATAGCAGCGACGATGGTATCGGCAAAAGCTCTTTGGCTTTTCGCCGGTCTGTTCAGAACTCAAGCAGCGCCTTAAACCTTCCGCGACCCCTCAAATTCACTGGTGGAGCGTCGCCTTCCATCACAAGCTTAGACGCAAGCATCTTATCAGACGAGTCTCATCTAGACATGAAGTCAGAGCTCGAGAAGGCCCGGAAAATTCAGACCACGAAGCCTAAGAAGCTGGAGAAGAGGCCAAGATCACCACGGAAGTGGAACTTCTTCCATAGATCACAGCCAACACCAAAACCGGACCCTCAACCTGCACTTCAAGTAACAGTTGCAAAGTCTGTTCTGAAGTCGGCGGCAATGCCACATTATGCAATGCTTGACTCCTCTGATGAGCAGCAGGAACTGGAAGCTTTTGATCTGGAAGATATACTTCGAGATGCCGATGTCGTAAGCCTGTCGAACGAAGAGCTTGACTTGCTTCAATTTGGAGAGATCAAAGAAAATAATCGGGGATCGGAAGAGGTACAATTTGACATGATTGCCCCACCGGACAGCAACACTTTACCGACTTACTCCTCTCCGGAGCCTGTTCAAATCACGCCTGAATTGCCGCAGACTGACTTGCATTTGGTCAAAGAGACGGCACCAAGTCGCCCAAGTCGATTACCACAAGTTGGACGCATACCCAAGGTCATTTCAGCCAGACCAGAGGCGACCTCGCCAAAGTCATTCTCACGGCCATTTGCTCGTCTCAGCATAGTTCAGCCACTGCTGATGCCGCAGGTAGTCGATAAAGATTCTGTTGGCCTAGGTCCTAGTCCACCCAAGCCTTCCACTCCCGAGCCAATCGAGACCAGATTTCCCTATTCCGAGATGGAAAATGTTTCACGACAAAGCTCTGGTGATTCTAGGTCGGAGAGCACAAGAGTGAGTCATCAAGACTTTCTTGCATTCTCTCCTCGGAAGAACTCAGAGGCCACGACAAGTAGCTCTGGTGGACTTAGCCTCCTCGGTATCACGGCTGTTATCCCTGAAGCCGACGCTGCGCTGGAGGAAGACGAGGTATGGGATGAGTACGACGATTTGATCGAGAACGACGATACTGTCAAAGTACCTGTATCGGCAACATCTTCACACGGGGTTCCATTCCAATATGAGAGCTATGAAAGTCGACGAATGAGGAAGAGCAAAGTTCAGGCTAAGGAGTCACCAACCTTGACCTCTGCGCCTACAATTAAGGAGCAAGTAATTGAAGCTCCAGAGCGACGCTCTGCTCTCACAACTTCGAGCGTGTATAGTGGAGACATGAGTGCTAGGTTGAGAGATGCTCTGAACACTATTCCTACACCGACAACGCCGATGTCCTTCACAGATTTCTTCTCTGGATATGGCGACCGGAATAATTCTGTCCACGGCGATTTGGCTCAGAAGCCTCGCCGCGCTTCTCATAGCAGCTCAAGAAAATCGACTTCATCAAGCAGTCATTCGCGTTCGATATCAGGGCTCCGGACAATTTCCGAGCAGGAAAACAGCTCTCCCATCTCGCAGGTCAACCTTCGCGTTGGATCAATGCAAGTCAGCAAGTGGTTGACTTTCGGGCACGTTCTCTTCAGTCCTGCAAGAGAAGAAATAATGCAGCTCGAAGGACCAACGAAACGCCATTCAATCTTAGTCATCGATGGTCTTGGCAATGGTACGCCCCTTTACTTACCTCGAATCTTTTCGTGAGCTAATATATACTTGAAAGACGATTGGTCCTTTTATGCAGCAGAAACTTATCCGAACTCAACCTTTTACAACCTCTCGCCCACTCGCCCACTTTCCAACTCCCAGCAAACCTCCGCAAGCGCTTCGTTTCCGCTCACGCCTCCAAACCACCGACAGGTCCAATACCTCTCCACATCTCACAAGTTCCCGTTCCCATCATCAATATTCGACGTTGTCGTCTTCCGCTTTCCCTCTGCCATGTCTGAAGCATCATATCGCAACATCGTCGCAGAGTCTAAACGTGTCCTCAAGCCTGGCGGATATCTCGAAATGGCAATTCTAGATTTAGATATGGTGAACATGGGTAACCGTGCTCGTCGTGCAGTTCGAGGCCTCAAAGTTAAGATGCAGGTCGCAGATTCGGAAATCAGTCTCGCCAGCGCAAGCGACACAGTCCTTCGCATTGTCGGCAAGCGCGGGTTTACTGACATCAAGAGCTGCAACGTCGGTGTTCCTGTGGCGTCAACCATTCCCGCTGCTTCCAGAGATACTTCCAAGCGCGGAAGTGCTAGTGGCAAAGGAAAAGAGCGGGAACACGACCAGAGCGAGGAACTCAGCCTGGCAGATATGATGAAGGACGAATCTCGTGCCGGGGATGAGAGCATCACGAAGATGGTCGCCAAAGTCGGACGGTGGTGGTACACACAATGCTACGAGAAGGGTGTCATTCCAGATGGTGACTTGGCCAGAAGTATCTTCAATGACAGCTCCTTGCTCTCGGAGAGCGAGAAATGGAACGCGAGCTTCAAATTGGTGGTTGCGTACGCGCAGAAACCAAATGTTGGGCGGAGGAGGACGGCTAGTGTTTAGTCCTTACTTTCCCCTTTGTTTACTCTCTCATTATGTTTGCTCCTCACCCTCGAGTCAGCACCAGCCGACTTCAAATAGGTGCGGATCGTTTGGCATTTGCATTTAGCGGTTTGTTGCATAGCGTGGAAGACAACATTTCTCGGTCGGGTCTCATACAAGCTGTCAAAGACGGAGAGATATCAAGGGCGCGAGCCTGTGGTGCATCAATTTCCTACATGCCTACTATTTACACATAGGCTTGTATTCTCATCTCTTCCTTTTCATTTTCGGTCACGGGTTGGCATTTCATCATACACATCATATCATCGCAGTCTGGTCATTGCTTTAATGGTTTAATATTTGGGAGGGTTTGTTTCATGGAAAGACAGGTATGGATTGGTTTGCAATGAGGGATTGGAGGTATGCGATGATGATTATGATGGGATGAGAGATGCTCGTTATGTTTTGTTTTTCGAAGAGTCATAGGAGATGCGAGCGAGCCAGCGAGCGAGCGATTTCTTGTTTGCATTTGAGATCGATAGATACCCACTTACTTTACTCATCACGTACCTTAATGTTATGTATAGACCTGATTCTATTACTCCATAGCCTATCCCATACGCAGTGACTGTTTCAAATCCCCTGGCTTTCAGAGCCTACTCATGACAAAGTCCCAGCAGCCACAGCAGGCATTTTCCCAATCCACTCATCAGCGCCTCCCTCAACAGCATCAACAAGCCACCTCGCCAACGCCCCTCTCTTCTGACTCATCCCCCACCCCTTCTC
>JAFJYH010000518.1:0-20622 GCA_017365405.1 Cadophora malorum | reverse complement strand
GAGGGAGGGTGGGCAGCTTGCCTATGAGATAAAATGTTTCAAGGCTGTTCAAGGCAAAGGGAGGGGCGCGGAAGCATGAGGAAGCAGGAAGGTGGCCATTGCATGTTTCAGCTAGTAAGATGTATTAGACAATGGAGAGATATAATGAAGGGGGGAAAGAGAAAGAGGAGATGAGAGCGGTTGGCTAGGTGAAGTGGTTCTTGAAACAAGGGATTGTGACTTCAGTACTTTTTCTCATTTCAGTTGAGCATGATACATAATCAAAGGTTCAAGACATGAGCATTAAGAGCTTCCCTGTGTTTGTTATCTAGTTTATGTCTCTGGAGACAGGCGCAGAAGTTTGGAGGGAGAAATAGGCACTTGCGTAGTGGAAATTGAATTGCGGCTTTGGGCTCTTTTCAGAAGCACTATTATCCAAGTTTCGATTTTTTAAACATGGCAGGAATTTAGATAATAGGATGATATACTGTCTTGAAGTGATCAACAATAGCATTATTTCATTGTTGTCATCCTTGTCTACGTTGACATTTCAATTATGTATGGAAGCAAAGTCTCAATATCTAAAGGCGCCTCTCTTTTTACTCTTTAAATTTCAAGAACTGAGAGAGCATCAAGGCCGCCAACTGGTCACTATGAAGCTGTAGTTGGACTCTGGCCTGTTTCTCTCCGCAGCATCTCTGTGAGCTTCAACTGTCTGAAAGCTAATGCGGTTAGTGATTTGTTTCCAGTGAGGCGGACAGATGAAATCCATATGCTAGGTAGATGTGAAGCAGGGTCTTCTGAAATTAATGGAGCAGCAATCATCTAAAAATAGAGATAGAAACATCGTCTTCGGACACAGCAACATTTAGTTCTTGAACCAGCAGAACTTTGCACACTCGAAGGGATGTTGAGGCTCGGAAACAATCTACCCATCAACCTTCTGAGGATAACTTTTGATTTTGTGGACTTATTACATTTATGTATATATATAGAAGGAAATTGTATTCCAGCTATAAATTTTTGATGTTGAAATTGCGTCTTGTTCATGCTCAGTGTTAGCTTAGAGAATGCTATCAATTGGTGAAGAGCTTCCAGGTAAGCTTTCAACCATTGAATCGCCTTTGACATGGCCTACAGAGGCTGAGATTACGACTGTTGGTTTTCTTATGATCACCCGTTCCCACTGCAAAGCATGTTAGTTCACTCTTTTTCCAGGTCATCTCTTCCATCTGGCCCTTCTACAGCATCTCAGCCTTGCCATTCGCTTCTTGAGGACTAAAAGTGCACGTGATGCGAGAGAATTATGTACATAGCTACTGTCTGCAAGTTTCAATTTTCTCCTGTCAGCTTAGGAGTCTTTCGCATAAGAGTTTTGTCCTTGCGAAAAGACCTAGCCACTGTAGTGACTTGGATCTAAAGCTTCAGATGGTATAACCACATAATGGTTGTTACATTCTATGGAGACATAGTACTCCGATCAGTATAATCACCGCATTAACATATCGATCCAGCTTGTATCATAGATTTCATACGCCTCGGCGACTCAAATCTGCTTATCATCCATAACATTCTACTCAATCTCCGTTGGGCGACTCTCGATTGCCTTTTCCGATCCATTGCGCAAAGCAGTGCCAGAGTTTTTTTCCGTGCCCGAAACTGAGCTCCTGCTACCCTGCATCGGTTCTTGACTCCCTCTTCTCTTCGACTTGGTAGTTACTTCGGACATATAGGCGGAATCCGTATAGCTAGAATGATGGTCGGATGAGAGACTGGAAAGGTTGAGAGAGAGGGGGCTTGTCAGTGGTGGTATGGGTTGGAATAGCTCCCCTATTCCTGTCGAGTTCGAAATTGTTGGCTTAGCCAGTTCGTTTGGGTAATCATTGTGCTGACTTGGGACAGGATTTGAGGCTTTCTTGTTCGAGCCACCTTGAGCACCAACACTGGCGTCTCTATAGCTGGCAAAGATCTTATCTTGACAGTCTTTGATCGACTTGAGTAGTCGTTCTGTCAATTCCGCTTCGATGGGTTGCATTTCGGTTCTGAGAATTTCCTCAACCCTCGCCCGGACTAATTTGGGGAGTTCGCGGCGCGCGTATTCTTCGTAGTTCGCGAGCTCAGTTGACTTCGATGACAACAGCACGTCTTCTTGAACAGGTTCGAAGTCTGTGTCGAGCGTTGCATCAGATGGCCGTATGCATTTCGTACAAGCATCAAACAATGCTCAAATATGACAAATTCTGGGGAATGAACTTACAGGGACTCGGCATGTTCTCGCCAGGGAAAAGTATTTTATAGATGCTGTGCCATTTGGCCGCTTCTGTCTCTCCCGGATATGCTTTTCTCCTACTTTTCAGACGTGCTACCATAACCTGTGTGACACCTTCTACGGGAATTTCTTTCGCGACCGCGCATGCCTCCAGAGCCATTTGATGGCTTATAATTTCCTCCTGCGAAGGGAAGACCTGTCTGCATCGAGGACATAGATAGATAAGATGGCTCCTGTAAAGATGTGCCCTGCCAAGCGAGATGCGGTTAGCAAGAATTTTACGATTCAGCAGTACACATTTACTTTACGCGTGCTACGTTCTCATGAGGCGTCAGTGCACAAGTACGCCAGCTTTGAACATTGTATTTCCTAGGGTTATGCTTTCGGTACGGACAGGCAAACTTTTGACAATCGTTTTTGCCAGGCGGAACATCTTTCTTCGGTGTCCTCGACCGCTTCCTGTTCTTGTCTTCATCGCTATCTGCGTCATGGTCGCTTTGGTCTACCCGTGGCCGTTTTTCCTTTTGAGGGTAACTCGTGGTTGAGCTGGGCTCGGATGCGTTTCTCTCGGGTTCGGATACGGCTGAACTGGAAGCCGTTTCAGGGTTTGCTGTTGTTGACACGAATCCCCGGTCGTACATTGTTCGAAAACCTTCCATAAAGCTCGCGACGAGCTTTCCTTTTCCTAAGACCCCTTCTCCATGCGTTGCATTCTTTGTAGACTTAGTTCTAAGGAAAGAGAAAATGCTGGTGGGGTCCTCTATTTGGCGAGAACCCTGAGTACGCTCTATCACACCTGGTGGTCTCGGCGATAGATTGACATCGAAACCGCTTAGTAAACCTGCAACTTCGGAGGTCGTAGCAGCAAAGGCTTCAATTTTGTGGTAGGAAGCGAGAGGCTGGACATCCCCAGAGTCCTCCGGCCTACTATCCGAGCGCCTGAAGGCGTGAGTGACAAGAGCTGGAGAATAGGTGGCGCTTTCTTCGCTAGAAATCGGACAGGCCGGGCTGAATTGTATGCGGGGTGAGATTGCAGTATCTCTTTGGCAAGAATGGCCGTTGAGCCGTTCAGCTCCAGAGTTTGTAGCATGATGCGGCTGACATTGCCGTGTGCTGGATCCGTGGGTGGGTGCGTCACGGGCCGGAATTGATCCCTTGAACTCCAAGAAACTTTGTTCCGCAGATTCCTGTTGATTGAATCTTGATCGTCTAGCTCCGACAGCCTCGATTAGTGACAATACTGGCTCGTCTCTCAAGTGCAAAGTCGATTCGCCACCGCTTCCTGCGGAGATCACAGGATCGAAGACATACATTCGCGAAGGCGACAAGGTTGACAGTTTGGAAAGGCTGAAGCCGGTCAGATCACATCAGCTCCCTTGAACAGCGGACAGGCAAGAGATTTCACATGAGCTGCATACCTTCGACCCGCTTCTCTAGGTAAGATGTTCTGGGGAGCTCTCACGTGATTGGCGCTTTTTAGGATTATTGTTGAGAGCAATCGAGACAATGAATGTTGAGAAATGCAGAAAAAGGCAAACAGTGCTCAATACGGAAAATCTGACATATTCGAGGCGGCGAAGTTTGGGTTGGTAAGATTATTTTGATGCGGGAGATTTTCGCGCCGACTTCATCAGGTAGATCATGCAAAGCCACGTCGTTGTATTTGACTGGCGAAGTGATGCACACTGAAGCTTTCGCACACCGGTGCAAAACAGGTTTGTGCGTCTGAGGCGGACGGCGGGCTTCAGGACTTGTCTGGATTGGCTAAACCACGACAGGGATTTTCGCACAAGCGCGCATAACTGTCCTCGTTTCAAGGTATCATTCCTGTCGGGTGACGGTAACACTGGGACAATATCGAGCTGGTAGGTCAGCACACAAAAAGACTTTCGCACACTTGTGCGTAAGTCCTCCTGTTTGGTTGCAGTCCTGTGCGTTATCGGGACTCGATCCCAGTGATATTCAGCGTCTTGCAAAGCATACGAGGAGAGAGCCAGGCGACTTAGACGAGATGCTCACCATCAGGACTATGCCACGAGAGTGATGTCCTGCATTACTTGCCGCCTTCGGCTCTTCGACGGAGGGAGATAGAGCGTGGATGTGTGTGAGTGCGAGGTGCGCAAGTGAGTACACCATTTACCACAGTGCGGTGGAGAATGCTCCTTTGTCATGAGCCTCCCCAGACTCCCCTTTCCTAAGTGCTCATTCCTCCTTCACTTTCCTCCCCAACTCAAACCTTTTCACTCTTCAAAAAATCGCTTGTATCTTTTTCAATCTTCCATATTAGCCTGGGCTTTCGAGGTTCAATCGTGGAATCACAACGCCGTCTGGCTTCCTTTCTTCAAGTCCAGCACCAGTCCTCACTGCTTCCTTCGAAAGAAAGTCTCAAGCTCTTCTCTCCATCCAACCCGCGTCAAGAGGACTAAGATGGCAGATCCTGAGCAACCACCTCCAGCTCGCTCACAGGTCGGATCTCCGACAGCCAGCTCTGCACAGGGACAGCAAGAGTAGCCCCCCCCTCCTCTTGACTCCTCCTCCTCCATCCTCTGACCAAAATTCGAAGTCCAAGTCCTCCTTATACCCTCAATGCCTACCTCCACGACACCAGTAGCATCACCGATCTCATCGCTCATGGCGAGGTTGGTAGCAGACCTGACCACATCGCCCGAGCGGCAGAAGCAATCTCCAAGTTCAATACGAAGTATGGTGGTCACTGAGGATGGAAGACAATTGATCAATCACTGAGAATTTGGTTTTAAGGAGTGATGTTTGGAGAGATGGATGGAGCAAGCGAGAGTGGAGGTATTGTATTGTTATCAAGACATTATATACTCTTACAGAGCATGTACCAAATCAAATGTCACCGACTTCCTACTTTCCACCGCCATCAGCACTTTGTTGCCTTCTTGGAGACCTCCTCGTTATCTATGGCCGAACTTATGAATCCTGTTTGCAACGGCTGGTAGTCCTGAATACTGTCGTCGTTCCTCATCATCTTCGTCTCTCCTGTTCTCGCCCAATGGAGACCACCAATAAATAGCTTCACCAGCACAACTCTCTTTATGACACAGGCGTCTCCTCCACTTTTGCCTATGTCTACGCTGTAAACTAAGTCTGATGCATATGGAAACTGTGTCACGGTAGGTTCCTTTCACTGTCTAACGCACAACTTTCGTTTTTAATAACTTGAGCCAATTAATCCCATTTCTCACTTTAACCATACGTAGACCTCATAGACTGACAGGAGCATTGTCATATACATCTATCATGCAAGCCCAACTGCCACTCAGACGCGGGCCAATCTGCACTTCAAGAAGCATCTAACTTTCAAGAACCTGAGAGTCTGGATCTCCAAAGAAGGAGTCGTTCAAATTCTTTAATTATTATGGTCAAACTAATGTAGGAGAGGAACATTTGGCTGAATGATAAAACACTTCAGTCTGCCTAGAATGGTCATCCAAAAGCATGTCATAAAGGACTGCTTGGGCTCAAGTCAACCTCTTTAACTAGAATTGAGCGTCAGCGGGTATACTTGCTCTCCCGGTGGGCTTGCACCTCCCCAATCGCGACTAATCCCATGAATTAAATTGGCTTCACTCAATATCAAATGCTTCTAGGAGAGTATAGTGGGTACATTCAATTGACAAACAGTCTTGGATGTGTCAACCTCCCCAAAAGAAAATGACATACTGCTTGACGGGAAATCGCCCTACGGAACAATTCTTTTCTTGCATCATTGTGAAACCTCGAAATTCTGCATGAGAAGTCTCCAATGTAGACGTCTAGAACGCATCACAAAGCATGCTGGAAAGATTCTGCCCGATAAGATTCAAAAACACTAGCGACCCACTGCGAGGAGTCAGCTCGACCCTGCCGTTTGCGGCTTTCGCGATGGTGAACTGCGTGCCGTAACTATATCAAGCTGTCAGTCGAATGAACTCCTATTACGAAATGTTTTAGAATCGGAAGAGCATACCTGTCGACTTCACAGGTGTTGTTCTCGTAGTAGCCCTTTGTCAAGCCTTGGAGATTGAATGTTTTCTCCGTGCAGTTGTCCGTTAAGATGCTTGTCGTTGTGGGGTAATGCTGAGATTGTTAGCGAATATGAATTGAAACTACGGTAAATTGCTAGAATATAACTCTGCGCGGACTTAGGGGCAACAGAGATGCTGTTGTGGGCCTAGGAGAAAAGAAATGAGGAATTTACAATTCTCACTGTTAGTCCATCAGCGACGTCTTGAGCTGGGTTCCATCCACCTAGATCGATGGTTGCGTTTGCACTGAAGAAGTCGGAGTATCCTTCAGTAGAAGGATCAGTTGCCTCTGCCGCTGTATAAAACCTGCTTTGATGTCAGCCCCCAGGAAGCTCTATGTCCTGCTTATCATAAGGACCGCGCTATCGAGCCTGATGGGCGGCGCATGGGGGCTGTGTTACGCTGTAATCCAGGTTGCGAATTTCGCATCAACTTCCGCTGTGGGAGCATAGTAGGTCATATTAACTGCAACAGCAGGCGATATCAGAAAGCTGCAGGCGCAAAGGACAGCGAGGACTGCGCAGGCTGCACTGGATGTTCTTGATGCTGACATGGCTGGATATACTGAGACGGAGGAGGTGAGTGATAGGGCTAGAATAATGCTCTTGGATGAGAAAAGTCCAGCGAGTCGAACGCGATACCATCAGTTGCATTTAAGTAGCAATTGTTTACATCCACTTTGCATTTTCGCTTAGTCGCTGTGGGTCCTCGGCTCCAGTCAGAAACGTAATCCAGGCGGCTGTGCATGAGGTGTTGTCGTTTTGATTGGACCGGAATTTCCGAAGCAATATCGTACAGCGATCCGTTTGGATATTTCTTAAGAGTCTGTTAAGCGTCCTTGAGGGCGGATCGAATTAAGCAAGAGCTTATATTCCTGCGCCGGGCCTAGCGTGGTAACCGTCCTCGGCAAGCGAGAACGGCATCTATTTCACCACGATGTACCGTTCCTGATGGGCTTTCGGACTACAGCGAATCGCGAAAGTTCGTAATCCCCCACCGCGGCCCGTGGTACGGGCCCTCTTTAAGGGATCCGAGGGGGAAGAGATCACTTTGAGAGGATAATCCTTCATAATCCTTGTTGACTAGTGGAAATAGTTCAAAAGGTTTGAAACATGAAGTAAATTTAACCTTTTTTACATAGTTTTGCATGAAATCTCCGAGAGGGGTATCGAAACACCTGTGGGGGAAGGAAAATGTGTCTATCCCCCACCAGCGGGGCCCCACGACGCAGCTCTTACTTATATCATTGAGACCAACCGTCGATACCTCGGTACACGTCTCTTACACTTCCGCCCTTGAGGGAGCACTTGATTGGATTGAGCTATATAATTGTGCCTGCGCATCCGATGTGACACGCGGATGGGTCTCGCTAAAGAAGTTCGGTAAAGTGGAATTCCTCCGTCTTCAATCTTCGGAGTTCGGGGACATAGGTACTCCAGGTCTCTTGCTTCATGCTTCACTGTACAGACAGGTTATACCTCAGGAACATTTTGCTTTGCGTCGAGTTCCAGCGAGGTTGAAAGAAAAGAGATACGGTGCAGACAGGTACGGACAAGCTGCGCATTGACTCTTGAACCCAATCTCAGTCCGACATCATCACCAATCTACTTGAGCTTTTCCATCACTGGACCATCAGAGCTTCAAAGAGTAGAAGATCGCAACCGGTCAGCCCTGTCGGTCGAGAAGTGGTGGAATGATAATATTGTTTCTTTGCTGCAGTTGGCTGCTGATTGAATATGCGACAGCTCCAATGCGAGAGATCATACTGTATGCCAGTTCAAAGCCTCGTACAATATCCTCCAAAAAGCGGTCACTTTCAAGCGTTGCTTTGTTCCACCGCCTCTCTTCTTCAACCAAAAGCCCTTCATAAAATCAAGTTGGTTGACCTCAAAATTCAGCGTAACGTCCATACATCTAATTCGACATCTTGATTCTTCATCAAGAACAGAAAAATGGTCTTCATTTCTTTGCATTCAGATCTCCTTGGATCTCCTACACAGATAAGCCTCAATCTACCCTCATACAACACGCTTTACCATTTAAGACTTCCACGCATCACAGACTTCCGCGCAACCAAATGTCAAATGAGGCTCACAAACTCCACCAAACAGCCAGCCAAGATAGTTATCCGCTCATAATCCCAAGACGGCGTCTTGAAATGGGGTATATTGATGCTCACGCCAGATTACTCATCCATGATCCAGATTCCATAATGCAAAAAGGTGCCACGGCCAAACTTCGTTTTGTCAGCAAGGGGATGTTGACATGTCGAACCTCAGCCAATCAACCCCAATCGCCGACCTCGTCGACCTCACTAATCTTGGCTCCCCGCGAAGATCCCGACGTTATCGCGCCTGCCCCTCCTTTTCCAACGCCACATCGGCGGGAAAGAGCAGCCGCAGCCAGTCACCCCACCTCTAGTCCAGACTTTCCTTCCATGACATAGATATAAAAGCAACCTCAGTTCAAATCTCCTGATTCCCCTACTTACAACTACAACACCCAACTCTAGAGAAGCCAACCAACACTCAAATCAAGCATCAAAGACTTCAATTGAAGATCATCAATCTCACAATCGACGATAAGCTCGATATCAACGACCCCGCTTCACCACAAATCACCACACCAGAAAAACCAACGAACAGCTATCAAGATGTGTATGAAAGCCACCTGCGCAACCTGCCGTACGTCAATCTCTTCCTCTATTTATCCCCTCCCACTCCCTCTCTATCTCCCCAAACACGTCCACAATCAATCAAACCCCATCTAACACCTCTTCTTAGAAAAAGCAACCTGGTGGGGCTGCGGCAAACACATCCCATCAGTCATGGACAACGTTCCCGCTGAGGAGCGATGCACTGTACGTTTTACTCTCTGTCCCCTTTCTCCCCTCCCTTTCTCTCCTCCTCCCCGGCAGTTCTCCACGTTGAGAGAAGATTGGGGGAGGAATTTGGGAATTGAGGCGCTGACC
The DNA here is from genome assembly GCA_017365405.1 of Cadophora malorum. Lineage (NCBI taxonomy): Eukaryota > Fungi > Ascomycota > Leotiomycetes > Helotiales > Ploettnerulaceae > Cadophora > Cadophora malorum. The sequence continues at coordinate 11,369 of JAFJYH010000518.1, read as the reverse complement.
AGATTTGATACGATAATAGTGCGAGCCAAAGGTCGAATTCGAGGGCAAGCAGTACCCGCCTAAGACTGCGAGTGCGAGCTGACTGGCCGGTCCGGCGGGTGTGGTTGCGGGGGCTTGGAAGTGGGTTGTGGGTGGGAAGTGAGTGAGCGATTCGGATGGGTTTGCAATTTGTGTGCGTATGGGGTGGGATGGGATGGAGTTGAGGTGGGTGGAGTAGAGATGGAATGAGTATGGTTTGATTTGCGAGGGATGAATTTGCTTTGGGTGGTTGCTTGGTGTTGAGAGATGGGGATTTATGGATTAGGAGTGGAGAGGATAGGTGTATCATAGGGATGAATGCATGGACTTTGCTGAAGCTCATGGGGCGTTATAAGTGATCGATATATGTATTCGTGATGACGTCTTGTGTCTATATGCTATCTATGAAATGCGAAAAACATGTCTATGTCTAGATCTAAATCTTGCTCCCCTTTACGAACTGCCCTCTCTGGTATTGTACCGGCCACTGAACCTTCAAACCAAGTCTATACGCAACCCTCAGCACCCACTCTGGTTCCCTCAAGAACTGTCTACCGATAAGGACAATATTTGCTTTTGCCAGCGCGCCATTCTCGTCTGTGATTTCGACTGTATCATCGTTGGACTGAACGATTGTCTTCGCAGCTTCAGCTTCGGTGATCATGCCCACTGCGCCAATCAAGAGGTCTTTGATACCTGCTTCGAACAGCGCTTTGCGGATTCGTCCGGCGATTCCAACTTGATAGTCGTTGAATGGTGTTACAGTCTGAGCCTCATTGTTCCCTCCAGAGCTGACATCCAGCAAGTCGACTCCCAAGCCAGGAAGTAGCTTCGCAAGCTTGATCGTAGATTCGACGTCCCAGCTCTCCGGCGCACTCTTCTCCATCCATTCCGTAGCACTCACACGTACCAGTAACGGCATCCCCTTCGGAACAACCTCTCTAATAGCTTGTATGACCTCGACCAACAACCTGATCCTATTTTCGAAACTCCCACCGTATTTATCTGTCCTCCGATTACTGATCGGACTCAAGAACGAGGATATCAGGTATCCATGAGCACCATGAATCTCAATGACATCCACACCCGCCTCCACCGCTCTCCTCGCACTATCCCTAAACCCCTCAATCACATCCCTCACATCTTGCGCACTCATCTCCCTCGGCATCGGGAATCCCTGTCCCCAACATATCGCACTCGGACCCATCACATCATCCTCCCACCCTCCAGTATCCTTACTCGCAATCCCCCTCCCCTTATCACCGACCCATGGCGCGAGGGTAGAAGCTTTGCGCCCAGCATGCGCGAGCTGAATGCCGAGTTTCTGGTTCTGCGAGTGCAGGAAGTCGGCTATGCGACGGATGGGCGCGATTTGCGAATCGGTCCAGAGACCGGCGTCTTCAGGGGAGATGCGGCCGTTGGGGAGGACGGAGGTGGCTTCGATGATGGTGAGGGAGGCGCCGCGGTAGGCGAAGGCAGAGAGGTGGATGAGGTGGAAGTCGGTGAGGTGGCCGTTGGAGGCGGAGTAGGTGCACATTGGGGCGACCCCTGGGTTTGTTAGGATTACAGGAGGTGATGGATGGAGCTAGGGAAGGTGGGGGCGGGGTAGTTGAGATTTTGAAGATCGATAGAGTTAGAAAAGAAGAATTAAAAGGAGACTTACATATTCTGTTCTGGAATGTCACATCTCTGATTTTGAGAGGAGAGAATAGTGTCGGTGGGTTGGGCGTAAGAGCAGTGCCAGCTGCTGGAGTCTGCGCAGGAGTGAAGTATGGGATGTCTGGAGCGCCTTTGTTGATTGCTGCCATGTTTGCAATGCCAATTGATTAAACAGATCTATTTTGCCAGTAACAAAAGTATCAATGCTGTGCAGGATGGGTATCAGGATATAAAGACAGATTGAAAACGGGGACGGATATGCGTGCTGCGAGGTTTAAACATTTATACTTTACAAATCAACTTTATTCCCAAACGCCGAGGCAGTAGGAAGTATTCTGCCGCTCAGAGGGCAGGTGCGATCGCGTGGTTTGTCAGCGCTGCTGGGCGGTGAATTCGAGGAGACGCCAGCGGCCGCTCGAAGACCTAAAACCGCTTCACGTCGCGTCCTCGAGCACCATCTTTGTCCATTCTAGCATCAGCTGCCCAGCTGTGGGATGGGAAGTCTCCCTCACTTAAATGGACGCATCCAATCAGAACAATGAAGATGACAACTTAAATGGAGGTCTGTCTTTTTTTGTCTCACAAGCAATGGCTGGCCCGGACTGCGCGTCAAGCCTCGAGCTCTTGCCGCAGAGGGAGCGAAAGATCTATCTGTCTTCTTCGTCTGCTCTGAAGCTTTCCTTGTTTAATTTTCCTGGTACATCTTGTGCTCAAATAAGGAAGGGGGCGTTTTTCATATGCTGTGACATGTCTTTGCCACGTTGGCTGAAATTGAAAGGGTGAGAAGACAGTCTCTTTACCAATGATTGAGTGAATCTGGGGATCGCACCGAGGTGCAAGGGAAAATGCTTGAAATGCTTGAAAAGAAGGCATGGAAAGAGATAAGTGTGCATTGAAAGTGCTGAATGCCTTTGATTTGAAAAGGAAAGGAGATAAGGCCCCAGGGCTTGGGGGCCATACTGTCCACGGAATTTGGGATACAGTCCAGGCGAAGGCACGACCTGGGCTTCCTCACACAGCGCCCTGTTGGTTATCTGGTAGATGTATGGGAGCTTCTGTGTTCACAAAGCGCTAACGTAGCACTGTTTCGTGGTTCTTCAGGGTTGAAATCTTGATCGCATCATCCTCTTCGCACGGGAGTCAAGCTCAAATGAGCCGTCAACATCCTTACAGCCCCGACACAGTCAAAGAGCAGAAGTCTTCAAAACTTCCTTGCCTGAGCTTGGGTATGATTCCAGCTTTCAAAAGCTCTCCTGCCTGCTAAAGCCCTCGAAGTTTCCTCGCACAGGCATCCATGATCTCTTCAGCCCAATGTGGTTCCTCCACCTTGTTCGCACGGGAGGAATGGACCCTTTCGGCGAACCTTACATATCATGTACGGAGTAAAGCAGCCCAAAAAATAAAATGGAACTTGTAAAGTAGAATCAAGTGTTCCTTCAAATGAATGTCGACAAATTCTCTGCGTACTTTGGAAGCTCCATCTTTGGTACCTTGGCAATATTCCCACATCCCACACACACACCAATGAATCATCTGGCTCCAAATTCATCAGCTACCATCCTCTTTACCAGTATCCATGTCGTACTCATCTTGGATTCTATTTGTGAATCACCTCCCGATGCTGTATCAGCTCAGTCTGTCTTCATTCCCAAGAATCTTTGCTCGGTGATAACAGTGTATTCCTTGATCAAGTTTGATTTTAATCTCATTCTGCGTGGTCGTTGATGAGTCAGGATAGATTGGTGGAAGTTTGAGACATGAATACGAGTTGATGGGCGTAGGTCTAAAGATGTTGATTGTGGAAATCATAGGATATGAGTAGTGTGAGATTTAACGGGAGGAATTTGGCATTTCGTTTGGCTGTGAATGGAGAAGGGCGTACAGCCGCCTTGTCTTGGGCAAGGAGGATGCTCGAGGGGATGTTCTTGATCTATTCTGATACGGTAAAGCCGAACTTGGAAGATAAGACACACCGAAACAGTATCATGAGATCGATATCTACATTGAGTCGCTGGCACCAACTAGCGTCTGAATTACACTAAAGTTTCTTCAACCTCGCCAACATTTCTCGTCACCAAACACATCAATCACAGCCCAGATGTAGCTCCTCGTGTGAACTAGAGATACCATACACTCGCAACCCAAGAAATCCTGCCCCTTCTACTGAGGAAGAGAAACTCCTGATAGAGCCGACTCACGGAACCTCAATCCCTATAAGTCGTAACTTGTCTCGATCGATACGACTTGAGACTTTGACGCCTGAATTGACGGTCGTGAAATATACAGTTGCCCTATTGAAAACAACGGGGTGTCCTGAGCTTAATTCGTGAATCGAATCGGCGTGACAGGGCACAATGTTGAGGCTCTCGAATGCGGGGTTGGTCTGGAAGCTCCAAAATCCCTTTTATGTTGGGACTTCCATCGCCAGAGTGCCTCCTTCAAGGCACATAGAGAGTTCCAGCTTCTATCAACCCTTTAATCATTATCACTCACGGCTCTGTGTTGCACCATGCATCGACGATTCTTGAAGTCTCAGATATTGCAGATGTGGGATAAACAGCCCCAAGCTCGTGGGCCCCTCAGTGCTTCAGACCGTCCTTGCCCCACACACCCAACTTGATTTGATCAGGATCAGGAATGGCCACATCCAGACCATTCGGAGCTTTCAATTTTGGAGGTAATTGATACTGTCCATTGCACCTTCCAGGCTTGCCGCACCCACCAAGATTGCAGCGTCCATAAAGTCGACAGTAACATTCATCGGCACGAGGACATGCTTGGGCGTTGAGCTGATCGAGATCCACAACACCAGCTGAAATCTCGCTTCCTTTTTGCTTAATGAAGAGAATATGCCACACATAGGACAATATCCGACCCGCAACTTTGTCGTCAGGAGGCGCGGCAATTTTGTTCGCTGGGCCATCGAGAAGCCACTGCCGGAGAGCAACATATTCCTCACGAGAATGCCTCCAAATACTCTCCTGCGAGACGACGAACTGCGCGCAGCATTGTGATCGAACCGTAGCAGTACGTCCGAGGTAGACTTCTCCTCCATATTTCGCGAATTCTTCACCACCAAACAACGACGCCAAGGCCATCGGAAGTGCCGCATCGGAAGTCGCGCGAGAATCCCAAGGTGCGAGTATTGCCTGTGAAGATGTCTCCAAACTTCCCTGAGGAGCAGTAGAAAGTGGACAAGTACTAAGACTCCAATCACAGCGGAGATTGTGATATCCAGAAGGAGCCAATGCAGCAGTGATATTCAGGACCGAAAGGAGAGCCGTATTATCGTAATCCGGGGCATCATTATGCCACGCCCATCGAGAACCATGAACGAAAACCACGCCAGCTTTAGGTATGTTCTCGTAATTATCGATTAGGAAAGTCAAGTAGCCCATTGCCTCGTGACCGCGATTTGCCGGGACTTGCAAGTGCACGGAGGATTTGTCGAGGGGTGCATCAGCGGTGTAGACACATCGATGGTACTTATCAGCCAGTATGTCCGACCATTTGACGTCTCCATCAGAAGAGACCCGTGATACGACGAGTGCTGGCTTTGTTGTTTTCTCTAATCCGGGACAAATGCCGCGAGCTTCGGGAAGTGATGCAGATGGCGTTGTGTAGCGAACCTTATCCCAGGCGAAGAACTTGCTGTTTGATTGTGGGAGGTTGATGTATACGATTAGTAGGAGAGCTCCGAAGAACAGAGTGACGTGCAAGACTGCTTTGCGTGTTTTCCGTCGCATTTTGAAAGGTTGTGGTGGAGGTGTGAGGTGATGTTGGGGATGCGGAGTGACTTTTTTGACGGGAGAGTTCATGTTTTATCGGCCGGAAACGCCGGCGCCGAGCGCGGACGTAATCAGAGGACTATATATAGCTTGCAACCAATGATCACCGCCAGAAACTCTTCGTTTGGGGGATTTTAGGCGTGTTTAGAAGACCCAAATATCTAATATGCGAGTTATTTGTTTACTCTCTGGAGCCAAGAGCCAAGAGCCAAGACCTGGGGAGCCAAGAACGGAGAAGTCCCATTGGAGGCGGGAATATCACGTGATGAAGACAATGTCAGCATACCTAGGTGCAGGTGGAAGAGCTGATGGGATGTACCCCGACGTGTCGCTATGGTCTCAATTATCACCGTTAGCTATTATCTTTGCCAGACCCTTCGGACCCCAAAGACGGGTTCCCTCCATGTCACTTCCCGGCCCAATGGCGCTCCCTTGACTCCAGAGTCTCTCGAGGATCTCCCCAACCCACCTGACAGTTCGTAATTTGTACCTTGCCTGACGCATACCCGATCTAAGAATCGAGATGTCTTCTTGTTTCCTCAAGCAAGATCCGAATATCATGCAAGGCCATAGGATCACGCCTTCCATTCTTGAGGGGTAGAGCGAGGCCAAAAGGGGGAGACATATGTCGACGCGCATTTGTATCTCGGCAATGATGCCTGGGTAGACATTTCCGGAAGTATTTATCGTATTCATTGGAAGATATACGGTATGAAGGAAGATGAGAAGAGCGTTCTGATAGATCGTCGATGCCGTTGCTCTCGCAGGGGAAATGTCGAAGTCCGGGTTTGCTTGTGGTAATTTCCATTCGCGGAGTCGATATGCGAGACTCTCGTATGTAGTCCGAAGCACGTCAGCCTTCTGGTCAGATCGGTCACCCTGCTGAAAGCTCTGAGACTGAAGCTTGATAAATGAAGCGACTGGAGGAGCGAACGCAGCTAGAAGGTGCCCAGCACTGCCAAAGGTCGCCGAGTAGAAGGGGTATTGAGTAGTCGACGCAAGTGATCCAAGGAAGAAGTCTAGTCCGAGGATGCCATATGGCACCCGAGTCTCAGTATGGTCAGGACGATGAGCTGAGCCGCCGAGAACTCGTACTGAGTAGAGCTCGAAGAGATACCCAAACAAAGAAACATGACGGGGCTCAGTCAGGAGTGATGGCGCGGAGAGGATATTGCGAATGAGATGCCGACTGGCAACGAGGTGCGGAAATATCAAGTGCGTTGGAGCACAAGATAAGAGCTGTGTGCAAGTCAAAACTTGCGGAATGGGAGGGTTCGAACAAGACTAACCTCGACGTGCATCAAGCCCAGAGTCAGAAACAGTAGGTGCAGTGCTTGCTGGATGTCTCTTGGTGCAAGATTGGACAGCTGGGAGTGGAGCCCACGAACTGCGTGTGAGTAGTGTGACCATGTCGCAGACATCGAAGACGGGTCGATCATGTCATCCACACTGAGATCTGACCCCGAAAGAGCAAGGATACAATTCATGTATAGGTTATCCGAAAGGGCGAGAGGAAGAACGTATCCGATAAATGGATTGCTTTCTTTGGCAGTAGCGCCGAGATCTTTGGAGGTCTGTGACACATATCGATCGAAGAGGATGCGTGAGGCGGGGGAGAGCAAGAGATATGAGCTATTTGAGAGGTCGCTCTGCATGTACCAGGGGTTGGCAGGTGCTTTGTAATTCGTCGTATTCAGTAGTTGCGATCGAACGAGGTCCCTCGAGACTGTCGTAATATCATGCGAATCGCTCCGAGACGACTTGCAGCATATACTAGTCACCTTTTGATTGGACCCATTTCGTAAGCATTAGTCCTGATGTCTGTATGCATACATCTGCTCACCAATTCACGAACATTCTCTCTTCCTTTTTGCCCCTCGCTTGGCTTGGGCGGGGTTGTTGACCTGCCGGCCGGCCAACAACATTCAACTTTCCGACGTTCACAATTTTGACATGTCGGTAGCCTCTCATCGCACTTCTTGCGTCTGGATCTACAGGTCAAGCATCCAAGTTTAGAACGTGGAAAGTTCCGCCTGATTCGGGGCTTGTATGGCACTGGCTTGGTTGACTCGTTTGAGGTCGCCGGGTGGGGCTTGGAGCTGCTACAGGTATCATTCATCGCGGTTATTGGCGCTGCAAGCTCTGCTAGAAGAGAGCATGGGAGCCATAAGACGAGCCTCAGCCAATTCGATGAGATTGGAACATCCCGGGAGGAAATGGAAGAGGTGTCGTTGGGGGAGGGAGACTTGACGTCCTTATCTTAGCGCAGCTCTTATCTAAACGCGTTCCAAGTCCCCCTTTCCAGGATTATTACCATAAGCGAGAGGCACAACAAACGATCCGGCTTGGAACGATCTCATCGGTACAGAATGGTTGGTCGCCCTGCCCGGCTTCTTCAAACTGCCGTGATTTTTGACTAAAAGGCATCTCGTATGGCTCACTTGTCGTCACACACAGGTTCATGCTTTCTGCTCCAATTTTAGGATTGTGGGACGCAAGGCATGGGGTGCTGGTAGTCTTGGTAGGTATAAAGTGAGGACGACTCTCGTAGAACAAGAGTTCTTTCTTCAACTTCAGTCTCCATTCGGCGTTGATTTGAAATGGACTATAGTCCTCATCCAAACAGACCTCGTGGAATGCAAGTCTCCTTCCAATCACGTGATACTTCACGATCACCAACTGACTGGTCTCCATTGTAGCCTTCCCGTCTTATCCTGGGGACATCGAAGTAAGCTATCAGGATCTCAATGGTCGTTTGGCTGGCGTTCTTTAATTCGCTGACTCTCGGCCTTTCGCACGAGTAGAATTACCAGAGCAAAAAGGCATCATCACTTTCGTACTTGGCGCCAACAGACAGCGACCATTAGCTGGAGTCCTTCACAACGCATTTTTCAACACCGCCCGAAGGTGCAGAGGCCAGATGTTATACGTTGTTCCTCCTTTTCTGGGGGCGTACTTGCTCATGGATTGGGCTGAGAAGAAGTTCGATCTTTCTTCATGGCATTTATTTCACTACTGACTCGTAAACAGAAATCACTGGCTAAATTCGAAAGAGGGGAGACTGGCCACGGAGGAACCTGAAAAATAATATTGGCGTTCTTCATCGGGGCTGCCTTGGTAGAAGGTGTGCCGAGTACTTTCCGCCATTGCCGCAGTGTCCACATTGATTTGGAATGCAAAGCCTATTCATTGTCATGAGCAAGCTCGCTGTCAATATGCCATTGAGTCCATACTTATATATTGCACGTCTATGTATCTAATAATCACGAATTGCTCCATCTATTTAGTGTGACGTAAGTCAGTTATAGCATCGCATACCATTCGGCTTTCCTCATAACCAGCACACGTAGCTTCCAGCTTCCATTCCGAAGATATGAAACTATCCTTTACTGTGTCAACACATACATAAGTCCTTCAGACTTGAGTACCGACCGATATTGTCAAAATAAAACCCCTAGTCCTCGATACCGATTATTCACCCCTTGTTTCAAGTCCTTCGGCGTAGGCTTCACGCTCAGTATGCTGCGGAGTCTAATGCTATAAAATTGACTCTCCTACTCTCCATCTTGGTTCCTCCTCTTGACTGCAAAATCTCTATACTTCAAAGCAGCTCTGAAGTAGCTTCGAAGATACGGCAACGGGCAGTGACCATTCACCAAAGGTGTCTTCGAAGGCAGAGCTTCGCCTGCTTCTTACCTGAAATCTGTGGAGGCATATTGGTTGGTCAGTGAGTAAGCAAGGTACAATAAGTCCGAAATCGAAACTGTTGTCATGCTCAGATCGATTCCCAATCTTTTCCCCAGCTCACGATTCTTCCAGTCGGTGGTCTGTCTAAAGTACACAGCATCTGCTTATCTACTTGTATTCCACTTCTGCCAATAAAAGTAAAAGTGTTACCTTGTGAAGAAAGGCAGAGCAGTCCAGGTTTTGACTCGAGCTAAAAGCACATTACCAACTCTGCATCCACGGTTTCCTAATTTATCTCGAAAGGTGGGCGTCTTTGCTCTCGACGATAATATAGTCTATCAACCTGTCAAGTTCTTGCATGCCAATGGTATAATGGGTAACATCGGCTGTTGAAGCTTCCACTTTAAAGTATCATTCGCCTTCCATTTGTGCCGTCGTTCTTCAATCCACGTCGGTATGCATTTCAGTCTACACGGCGCAAGAACATGGCAGATTAGGCATAAATAATCGCATCACACGAGCTTCGAACGCTTTCTTCCATGTCTCAAGAAAACCAAGGTGGTTGAAAGGCTACTGTGAGCCTCTTAGCTTCATTTGGAAGGGTTTTGTATGCTATTGATTAGCTTTGTGGTGGCTTGAATTGAACTCTCGACAAATTCATCTTTACGTCGTAAATGTGATTGGCTTCTAGCGCTAGTGGAAGGTAACAAGTAGGAAGGGATACTGCTGTCTTCTCCGTACCCGCTGTCAATCTCTTTCTCCACTCTTGGCGATCAAGCATCGGTCCGGTGTCCTAAGAGATGCTCTGAACTTGACACAGAAATTCTCCCAGTAGTTCTACCTGAGCAGTCTGACAACATAACCAAGATTAGGAAATCAGAATGGCGCTCATACTAACCCAGCAATTCCTCCATGCTTCGTTTCAATCTTTACTTGTGAGTCTTCTGGGGGGCTTCTTTTGATCTCTGTAGGTTTATATATACCTTCCCCATCACATGATCGACCACCATAAATCTGCTTCCACTTTCGAGCTTCAGTATAGTTCACCATGTAACCTTCAGCCAAGTCCCTTTCCTTGCTTCAGTACTTGTCGCATTGCCATCGAGTTCACGTTCTGGCCGTTTTTGCCATGAATCATCTCCACCTGAGCGAAACAACCTGATGTTCTTCGCTTGCTCAGCCACGAGGACCAAGCCGCATAATTGGTCTTAATATATAAATCCACCCGCTTCTCCCTATGCAGCTTCTCCACCGACCAAATCTGATGTAACGGAAATCTAGTGGCGGAGCCTGGGCTTCAGCCAGTTTTCCATGTTGCTCGTGAGCGTAGAGTATTCAATATCTGATGTCGTCCGGCCATCGAGCTGTGTTGCTTGTATATGGGCAATGATGTGACAAAAGGCGCATACGGCGGAATGTAATGTAGCATTCTTACGGAGTAGCATTGATCTCCATCAAAACCCTCGCTATCGTTCTTCAACTCATTGCCAATTTCTCCCCTCTCCTCAAAGGGCCACCCAGTCCCTCTGCAAAGCACCCCATTTCTACACATGACCCCGCCCCAGAAATACCCCAGAAATACAACACACAACCGAGTAGTCCTCGCTGATGTTGTTCCTGATCGCAATTTCATATATGATTCGCACGGTGGGGGAGCATTACAGGCCTCCGAAAAGCACAGCTCCATAAGCTGATCGAAAAGTTCTTGATGCTTGCTTGAGGACGGTTGTGTTGCAGCTAGAACTGTATTTAATAGGTTCCCTGATCTGCTACAGCCTACAGACTTTGCTCAATGAACGCCTAGCAGTGGCTTCTTACATCATATTGACGGAAAGGGCCTCCTCTTAGAGGTCATTAGAGATGGAGGACGAAAGCATTTTCGTTCTTTTGGTATGATTAGATTGACATTCTGCTAAGAAAATACTAGCCTCACTCCTTTTCCAAGTAGCTAGCAGGCCACGTCTTTCATATTCCAAGGGGCTGGGATTTATACTATACACGCATCCTTCTCATTCTCCTTCTTTCTGTTGGTCCTTAACCAATAAATATCCAAACACCTCGCTTATTCAAAGAAGAGCTTTTCATACACCCCACCGACAAATGTGCAAAGCTCAAGTCCAAAGGTTGACCCCCAAAACGCCTCTATCTCCAAGTCCCCACTACCCATTTTCCACCAGACGTACATAGTTCTGTATTCCTACACACTCCGCATCCTAC
>JAFJYH010000517.1:0-20899 GCA_017365405.1 Cadophora malorum | reverse complement strand
CATTGGGGGGGGGGGGGGGGGGGGGGGGGAGTATTCCAAGGGCTCCTGGTAGTCCCAGCACGCTTGCTCTGTCTTCTCTAATAGATATAACTGAACTCTTTACAGCAACCTAGCGTAGAACAGGAGGTCGTCTAGCGGATGATAAGCTGGCCAAGACAGTTAGGCAAGCCTGGTAGTTTCGGGGAAGCGACAAGCTACTCATGAGAAAATGTTTGTGTCATCTTAAACTTCATCGGTAGTGATGCCATCGTCTAATTATGTAGAAAAATCAAAATAACCGAAATACAAAAACATGCCACTAGTACAAGCGCTGTAGCACTTTCGTTTGATGGAAACTCGATATCTCGATAGCCGAGCTGCGGAGATAAACAAACCGTTCTCAATCACTTCTCCATCTCACGGACAATCTATATGGAGTTTCGAGGTGTGATTCGTCCAAGGTCATGGGTATTCTACACGTCTCTACCTATTCATACCTACTAAAAGATACTCTAGATGCCGTCGGACTTTAAGCCCCTACATCGGCCGTAGGCAACTCATTGCGAAAGACTACACCAGACACCCACCCTCTCTGAGTGCAACATTACCTTCGGACAAGTGTTATGTCTGTTGTCTGTCGTATTGTATTTTCTTAGAAAGCTACGAGATATGCCTTTACCAGTGAAGAATCCTCCCATCTCGACACTTTCCTTCTTCATCCCTCCATGACCGCTAAAATTCACAGACCGAGTCCTACCATCCCTGGCTGGAAAGTTATACGTCGTCACTGGAGCTGCATCTGGGGTTGGCTATCATCTTGTTATGATACTGTATCTCACAAGGGGCCACTGTATATATCGCCGTTCGATCCCAGGCACGATGTGATGGTGTCGTCGAGCAACTGCCATCGGAGGCGAATTCCGTCGCTGGCGATGGGGAAACGCATTGTAGACAGGAAACCATGGTCGTTGATCTTTTCAGATTTAGTACGATCCGACCAGCAATTGGAAACTTCCTGAAAGAAAGAGTTTAGGTTTGTTGTTTTGGTCCATAATGCCGCTGTGATGGGTCCTCCTCCGGGTTCTGTGGATAAACAAGTCTGTGATGCCACTTGATATGTTAGAGAAGCTGACACACTTTCTACAGGGAAGTGACCTAGAACTAAGCACGAGCTGTCTTGAACCCTACATCCTCGCACTCCTGCTCGAACCTATTATTATGTCCGCAACAGCACAACCGAACACACTTGCTGGCAGTGTTTGTATCATCTGGGATGTTTCTATTCTCCAGGGTCAATTCTAGGCAGGTGGCATGGAGTTTGAGCCCGACGGAACGCCGAATGTTTTCACCAAAAAAAAATTAAATTGCATGCAGTCCAAAGTTAGCATTGCGTAGATCACATATTTATTCGCGGAGAGACTAAGGGACAAGGATATTGAGCTATGTGTTCATCCAGGGTTGATGTCGATAGAGTTGCTGAGGTACCAGCCCTGGATCCTACGCAATGTCGTTGGGCCCTTAATGGTATGTTTTGTCCCATTCAAATACCCTGGTCCTGAAACTTAGAGCCTAGGTTACTGACGCACCGGATAGAAGCTTGTATACAAGCCCCGATCAATGGCGCGTATAGTGTCTTGTATGCCGCATTTCCCCCGAGATTACAGTGAAAGATAACAGAGGCTATCACATGGCTTGTGGTCGGAGGCGTGATTTGCCCGATGAGATCCAGTTGGCCACCAAGAGGGTGGGAGAAGATCGATGCGGTTTTGCGTAAAAGTTTTTCTGTTGTTGTGACAAGCAGCTGAAGGATCTCCCGTGAGAGATTCAGGTGCCATGGATTCCTGCCTCACGTATTGCGATCATGATTGCATCTTCGGTCCTCATCTGAAATACAGGCCAGGAACCTTGATCGTCATAGGAATGCGGGCGAACATGAGTGACGAATAATGCCTACTGCAAAAGATGTTATTGTAGCTCATTATAGATACGAAAGAGCTGGGATATCGTATCACTAGAACGTCTCTTCGGGTCTGAGATTACAGAAAGAAAAGTATTTTGGGGAAGGTACATGCATCGAAGTCACTCTGGAAATTTAACAACGAGTCGAAAGTGCCTGTATCCATTGTCATATTCAGCTCAGCAGGTACTGTTGGCTCGGAGTTCGGAATATCATTGCTCTTAGCCAGACTCAAAAACGACCATTACCCCTCGCTTTCCAGCCTGATGGTAGTGGAAAGTTGAGTTATGAAGCGTTGGCGAATTTGAGGAATTCTCACCAACGCGTCCCTCAAGCCCGAGTGCAACCTGCGGAATACGACGTGTTCTAGCACCTTGTATATCTTGGCGATCATACTAGTGAGATCAGAAAAGCCCTCCGTGCTTCGGGTTTAAGATCTAATCCAGTTTTTGCAGGACTCCTCAAGTGCAGCAACCCCTGCCCGAGTCCCTGCAAAGTCCGAAGTGTTTGGATCTTCGAGACTGTTCATCGAATCCATGTGGATAGTCATAGCTGCAAGTGAAAAGCTGTACATCGAGAAAGAAGACAGCAACCATCTGTCTAGTGCCAATGGTCCCCCGAGAGACGCAAATTGGTGTATGAAGCCCTGAAAGGATAAAAGATTCGTCGAGGCATTGAGTCCCGCTTCTTTGGATTGACGATACTTATGATGTTTCCTGACTTTCAGGAGGAATCTCCGATGGAGCATACATCGGCTCTTTTCGAAGAGGACTGGCATACTGAAGCGCTTGAGTATGATGCTTGACGCGATTCGTCACTGTGAGTTCGGCTTTGTCAAGTCGGAGACCTTTTTTGTATGCTTGACGTTGCGATAAGTCCAATCGCAATATCTCGCTAATTGGCGGAAGCTGAAGCTTGTTCACTACAACCATAATCTTTCCGACTTCGTCACTCAATCTGCCCTTCCAGAGAGCTCGGCTTCACCGTAAATCAACATAGTCTCCAAGGTATGCTGGGTAGACTTGGTGTAGTCTGAGAGTATAATACAACTGACACAATTCTCTTTATCATCCCTGAGTATCTCATCTGGTGTACCACTAATATCTGGATGAGCCTCACCGGACGCAATGATAGATAGGGTAGCTATAGTCACGAAAGCGTAGAGGAGACCAATGAAGATGAGTGGGCCGCCTTCTGAATCAAGCCAGAATTGGCGATACAGCTTATTGGATGTAGGTCTGTGAATGATGACTAGAAAATGTGAGCATTGCACTGCATTTCGACGAGAGACATACACAAAGCTGGACTGGTGGAATTGCTGTAGCGAGGTATTAATCGATCTACAGTAGCCTTTGGCGAGACAGTTGCTAGCATGTCTTCTTCTATCGAGGGCGTGCTACTATTCCACAATATTGATATGCAATGATACTGGCTTCTTGATCGGCACCTTCAATACAGTTTTTGAAAAGACCATTTACTTCTTCTATCTATTGTATCTCGGTAAACAACAGCAATTTAAAAAGGGGGTTTCTTACGTCGTCGAGTGTTGTCGCCCAGGGAGTTGCTCCTACGTGAGTTTGTCCGTTGCTCGAGAGGACTTGAACATACGCAGGAACCTGCTGCCATGGCTCCATGTCGTGGAGACGAACACCCTGAGTGTCGCATATGTTACCACGTGGAGACTAATTTCCATTTGATGCATAGTGTGAGTCTGCAGGAGCCGCCTGAATGGCTGAAGTCTGGGCTATCATAGCCTCTCTAACTACGCTCTCAAATTGTTTCAATCTCTTCTGCAGGCTGAGCACAGGCTTCCGAGTCGTTGTAGGGAATGTACACTGTGATGATCTCTGTTTGCGAACACATTGCGAGCAGTGTTGCTGTCGATCACACTTGAGCTTTCTTTGGCGGCAGCTAGTACAACTAACATAATCGAGTGCGGTTTAGTTTCTGGATAGGAGAGGCTGGCCGTGAGGGGGACAAGGCTTCCCTGTACGCAAGAAAATCCTTGGCAAGACGCGCCCCTTCCATGTGAACAGTCGTTGGCGAGAATGAGCCTTAGTAGAAGAGAAATTGTACACCAATCATCGTTATACATAGATTGTTTATTGACATTACCGACGGTACGCAGGCAAGTAGGTACCTGAATGTCGTATCAATGAAGTACGAATTCGTAGTGCCTTAGGAAAAAAGGTTTCCGATGTACGGATAGATGGATCCAGTTGCTTCATGCTTCGGGTTTCCGAAAATAATGGACATGAAGTAATTATCGGTGAGCATGTGGGTCATTATGAGGCCATGAGACCTTTATTGCTACAAGGAGGCATATTCTTGTCGCATGACAGGGGTGCGCGTGTTTTTGGGGGGGGGGAAAGTAACCGGGAAGTACTCCTTTTGAAGCAAAGGACCTGGTGGACCGCAATACAAATGGGAGAACAACACAACCACAGCCCTGCATTTCGTACCTAAAAGCATGCTTATAAATTGTGAGCATGGAACCAGTAAAATTATCCGCAAAGCTTCAAGATGGTGACATAAACGCGCGACTCGTATCCGTTAGTTTCCCGAAGCGATGAGCCTTCAAAGGCTCCGAGAGGTGAGAGATCTGCCAGCCTCTCACTCAACGAAGGGTTGTCTCCACCACGAGAGAGACCTTTGATGTGTGAGAATGGCACTATTGCTAGTCATCTGTATCGCTGTTCTGTGCCATTGCCTTTCGTTTGGCCCAGCACCAATGATCTGTCATGTTGTATCAGCACTTGTGGTATTTAGTAGGTGGGTATTGATCAGTAGGTCCGCCTTAAGTCTTGGGCAGAATATAGTCCGAGGAAAGTGATGATATCTGAGAGAGTAGAACGGACTAACCTCGAGGTTGTCGCGTAAGACTCCTCATTCCTTCAAGGTTTGCCTCGCCTCCTGCTTCCCACTAGATACACAATCGACAAGTCAGCACAAGTACACACAGTCTCAAGAGCATACTAGGAACGAAAGCAAGTACCACTAGCCACTAATTGACAGAAGAGTTAGTACACGATCCAAATTAAGCGTGAATTCATACAAACATGTCTTGCAACCAGACACAAGATTGAATTATACCGAAATATCACCTACGTTTTCGATTGCTAGTGCAGCCCACTCTCTACTTTCGCGATCATTTCCCCAGACACAGTGCCACAAGGACGCTACCATGTAGGCCTCTGCCAAGGCTCCGTCCAGGCGTTCTTCCTCGTACAGAGACACCAGCTCAAGTGCCATGTCCGGGGTTATTTTTCGGTAATTTTCCACTGTAAAAAGAAATAAGCTTTTTCGTAAAACTGCAATTCTTTGAAGACGGTCATCAGACGCGGTCCTGGCTTGCTCAGGAGCTGAGCACAATTTGCACCTGCAGTCGAAACCCCAGTGTGCTTTGATATGCTGCTGTCGTGCCCAGTATAGTTGTTTTTCGTCAATATATGAGAATGTGAGTTCTTCGCCAGGCTGAATGGTGCGGACTGCATGGACTTTATGTGCCAAAGTAAGTGGATCGAACGCAAAGCGTGCCTGGAGGTGTCCAGAGTCAACGATAGGATTCACGGCGCCATATCATACGAAATTGCCCTTAAATGAGATAAGCAAGCCTCGTATACTTACATTGGGTCTACAGTCGTGATTCAGGCGTGCGGCTTCCGGAACCACGATTCCAAATCCCTCCCTAGATTCACTAAACGTAGCGCTGAACCCGTTCGTGAGAAGCACATCTTCAATTGTGTCTCCACCGAAGTGAGCCGCCAGACTACAAAAAAGCCCCCTCGATTTTGTTGGCAGAGCTGATATAGATAATTTTTGTAGCAGTAACCTGTCCGCTTTACTCATATCACGTATTGCTCGTTCTTGAATCATGAAAAGAGGCGTTGACGTCAATATCAAGTCGCCCTTTGTAAATGTACGGTTGCTGATAAGCCCTGTGCCGCGTCCCGGTACAATCTTCTCGTAGAAAAGTCCTTGACTTCCAAGCTCAGGAGTGAGAGAAGCTGACAGTGAATCGCGTATAGTTGGAGCAACCGAAGGCGATGCTACAATAGATAGACCTATAATTTTCGACTCAGCGGAAAGTCAGAAACAAGGTCAACTGGGGACTAGAAAGTCCGCGGAAGAAGACTGGCGGACAATGGAGTTGTGCTAAAAACAGCCGGAATGTTCCTTACCACGACCCCGTGCAAAGTCCGAGAATGTGTAGACACAGTAGCTGGCAGAAGAGTGTACGGCTGTGATACAGTCTCGCTGGTTGCCAGCTAGACTATCTCTATTGAGGTAATGCGTTCTCGATTCGACAGGGCACACATTATTCTCTTCGGAGTTGGGCATCCAGCAAACATCGAAAGTGTGTAGTAGGGCCGGGCACGTTGGAGTTGGTGCCCTTGCTTGCACCGCCGAAGTTTGTGTCACCAGAGGCATTCCATGTTCCCCCGCAAACACCTGCGCTACCAGCAAGGAAGCTCCGACTAGAGAAAGAATGACACTCATTTTGGTAACGATGACTATCGCTCGCACCGCTCGTCGAATATGTGGGTTGGGTGAAGCGAACGCTTATAAACGTAGCTGGGATCCGTGCTCTTCCAGCCCGCGTTTCACGATGGTGCACCGAAACAGAACTGCAACAGAAAGCGAGCACTGCTCGCCCGCCAAATAAGTACTCAATGTCCTTACAAACGGGATAACATTGCTCTCACATTACGCAGACCGATACTTCCTGCCGCCGCTCGGGGCCATCAAAGGTGGAGTATGAAGCAACGAATGTTGAAAGCAGCCACGTCGTCTTGATAGTACCCAATGAAAGAGAGCTGTGGCAAGCACTACAGCCTTGGAACCTGGAGTATCCCTGACGGCCAGGTATATTTGTAGAATGCCGTAGTCGAGCCACTGAGCACGGCATCTGGACAGTTCTTCACAGCAGGCAAAACAGAGAAACCACCAAGAGCAAAATCAAAGGAGAGTATGGTACATTTAGGGCTCCTTTCGGACTCGGATGGGACATGGCTTGAAGTAGGCGGATGTGATCGAGCACCAACCGGGCCGATCTTGAGAATCTGATGCATTGAGTGATTATCCAAAAGGGACTGACTGCTACCATACCTCCAACTCTTATACAACAAGTCCATGTGTTGAACTTTCAGCTTGTTCTGTGCTCGTCGCCAATGCGCCATATATCCTGAGAGGAACGGCTATTTCAAAACTCTCACAATCGAGCGCTTCGGCAGCAGCTAGAACAAGACCTCTGTCGTCTCGTGTCACTTCTTCCAAGAGGTCCGCATATCCCAGCTCTACGTTGTGCTCTCGGAGCAACCGCGGCGTCACGAATTCTATACGGACACGCCACTCTAAGCTCACGCTGCTAGTGATAAATTCAGGAGTAGCCGAGGAGGGAATGGTAGGCGCAAAAACGACTCTGCGAGCGAACAAGGTCGACTCGGAGTGTGAAGCATGAACTTTGCGTGTAACTCGGAGGATGCTGGCCTCAGATCGCAGCGATATTGAATCATCCACCTTCTCTGATGTCTCCAAAGATGCATGTATGGCGTAGCAGGGTATTTCGGCATCTGAGAAGTCAATTACAGCGGAAATGGTTTCTCCAAGTCGATAGGCGGGCCTTGCAAGCATAACAACCGCGACCCGCTTACCACTCCGAGCGATCTCGAACCTGTTGGCGCTTTGTCTAGAGTCGGTGACAATGTTGCTCCGTAAAATGGCCATGTCAATGGCTTCTTTCGCAGTTGCTGCTTCCGGAATGGAAGACTGTCGACGGGATCTCGGCAACTCGGTCGGGGAGAGTAAACCAGCGCTAGAGTTCTGTCGTGGTGCTATGAGTAACTCCTCAACGTACCCGAGAAAGGCACCTAATGTGGAATCTGGCGATTTCGAGGTTGTTTTGACTTCCAACTCTTTCAAGGATTCTGAATTCGTCCTCGCAGGGCCTTCGACCGATTCAACACGAGCCTGGTCACGGAGTATAATGTAAGGAGACATAAGGTCATGCCCGAGGAGTTCTCCGTGGCTGTTGACACTTCCCAATATGCGAAAAGGAACCTCTACAGACTTCACCTGCTGTTCTTTGGCCCCGCCAGGCCTCTGAGTTCCTATGACCAGCTTGTAGGATATCTTGATCGCCTTGCCCCGATGGCTTGGTGGCAAGCCACGCGGCAGCTTAAAAGAGTACTTGTAGCTTCTGCTCTCCCCAGGAGAAAGTCGGAGGTCGACAAAGAGGATCGATTGTGGGGTTGAAAGAAGAGGAATGGACCGAGAGCTGGCAATTCCTCTCATGTCCTTGATACTGCTGAGCTCGCCGCTGCCAAGAAGTCCGCCGAGGGACTCGCCAAAGTTCCCCCAACCGAAGCCTCTGAGAAGACCACTGTCTCGCTTGTTACTTTCCACTCCAATGACCCCTCCGCCCTGACCACCAACTGCCCCCTTTCTTTTCACTTCTTCAAAGGGTGCCTGACTTATCAAAGACGCATCCAGAGTAAATGATCCATGTATCTGTGCGTAACCCATCATCAAAGTTTCTGGTGGCCGATGATGGTTCACTAGTGCCAAGTTCGATGGCCGCCTTGCGTGGCCGCCAGCAGGTGGGACCCGACCAGATTGTTGGGGCAGGTACTCTGATGCAAGAGTCTCTGTCGAGTTATTACTGAGGGAATAAAATTCCCCACTGCTACGGGGCGTTCCAGCCATACTGGATGGTGACAGTACCCGAGTCATTGATGGAATTTTCTCTGATATCGCGGGTATGTTTTCCCGAGACCGAGGAGATAGAAGCCGCGCACTCTCTTGATATGTAGGCGACATCGAATGATCATTTAGTTTCCCTTCAGATGATGGCGAGGAAACAGCAGGGAATTTGAACGTCTGTGGTAAGGAGCCTGACCCTTTTCGTCTCGCAAAGGGCGCGCCTGGTAAATTTGGCGTGCTTGGCGCGGTAGCAACACCGGGTTGGCGTCTCAATGGTCTGTCCGTGTCGGCGTTTGTACTGGCGGTAGGAGAGAACAGAGAGTTGAGAGGAGATGGCTGCGTTGCCGAACGCTGATTCATGGGTGCTAGGAATGTCAGAACGGTTACCAAATGGAGTCTTTTCGCTGCCAATACCTGATGGAGGCCCTCCATTTATCGCATGCCTACGAGGAACCATCTGAAGACTTGCAGACCGAGCATGACCTCTCGCTCCTCCCCTAGGCCTTTCAGAGAAGCTGCCATGACTGGTGAAATCATCACCTCCGCCTTCACTGGCCCCAATGGAGATAATTGAGACAGAGCGCTTGTGTGGATTGCCATCTTTGGAGGCTCGAGATGAGGCACCATTGAACAGGCCAGACGCAGATTGAGGTCCATTGGACGCAGCTGGAACATTCAGGGACAGTGTTGTGCGGTGACCCTTACTGGAAGACGAAGAGCGAGGAGCGACGCTGCTATTGTCCTTGATCTGGGAAACTGCTGTCTTCCTCTGCCTATCTGCCGATGCCGATGCAGAGCCATTCGCACTCGAAGGATGCAGGGAGGTCCTCGGTGGTGTCGGCGTGTTTGCTATGTTTTTAAACGTAATTTGGCATTCGATATCCTCGCCAGCAAAGACCGTTTGCTGGGTCCATTGGACGAACACTCGAATGTTCGTCAATGGAGCTGACATTTCGTGGGCAAGGGCGGAATGCAGAGTGGAAGGATATGAGTAGTCGTGATTGAAGTTGTAGAGGAGCTCAGAGCTCCATCTGCTCGAGTGGTGTCAATGCTGCCAGTCATGGATGCATTAATTCGATGGCGAATTTGGGAACATTGGTCGGCATAGTGAGTCGCATGCAGTCCGAGACTCTGAATGGACTTGCAGAAGAGAAGAGCTCGCGTCGCAGGTAGTACTTTTAGTTGTAGTTGTTGAATGAAATGGACAGGCTCCTCTGCCAGAATTTCAAGCCCACCTAGCTCTAGGCAATTGACTCGAGCTAGACAGCTGGAGTTGACTGAATCAATAGGTCTGACAGGGCAGGGACCGAGAGGCTGGATAGATTTGGATTACTGGATTGTACCGTAGAGCCTAGGTACTTCCGGAGGTTGATAGTCTGAATGCTGAGTACCCGTACCCCTGTAGAGGCACTCTGGCTCTGGCACTGGCAGAAGAGGATGGCGGGATAGCGGAACGGAACTTCTTATTGCCGTGCCCCGCAATTAGCTCTGATCTGCTCTGCCAACCAAAGTCAACAAAGCTAACCTACGGAAAGCAACAGCGACAAGACAAGAGGTAAAAGTACTTGAATGAAGGTTACTTCCTGACGAGACAGCTTGCTCACCAACGACCACATCGTGTAACAGCTTTGCACTCCTACCTAACCAGGCAGCCAGCCGAACTGCACGCATTTTGTCAATCTCTTCTACGGCTAAGAAACGATACCCAAGGCCAGCCTCGATCGGGCTTCTGGTCGTACAACGATCGCTTTGGTTTGTTGGTACAGTATCCCTCCTTGCCGGAATTCTATCACCCTGCTAACATTTGGCATTCCAGACGTACAAACATCCGCTCGATCAACTCCAGTCAAAGTGCGATGGCTTCCTTCATCACCACTGTGTTAGTATCCCAAATCAATCCATCATGGCTACCATTTCTGTGGCCGCTGCAATCCTTCGATACCTGAGCCCTCCAGACATCCCACCACTTGTGTCAAAGCTCTCTCATTCTGCATCCTCATCCGCAATATCCATATGCCCCGTAGAGAATGGCTCCGCTCAAGGACATTCCTATTCTACACAAGGGACAACATGCTCACAGATGGATTTAAACAGTAACCAACGAACGAGAAATCAATTCAAGCCCCGCAATGCCACCAAGGGCACCACAAGCTATCAGCTAAGACAGTATGCGGAGGCTACACTTGGGGGAGGCAGCCTGCGAAAGATCGTGAAGCTTCCAGAGGGCGAAGATGAGAATGAATGGCTAGCAGTCAACAGTACGACCCTTCCAGCGAACCCTTGATGCACTGGTTTTAACGGAAATTAGTGGTCGACTTCTACAATCATATCAATCTCCTCTACGGCTCAATCACCGAATTCTGCTCCCCACAGTCATGTCCTGAGATGAAGGCCACAGATGAGTTCGTATCAGCATCAATTTTATGGAAAAGACCCTTACATTTTGTGATAGATTTGAATATCTCTGGCAGGATTCCGAAAACTACAAGCGGCCCACCAAAATGCCTGCTCCTACATACATCGAACACCTGATGGGCTGGGTCCAGAGTAACATTGACAATGAAGCTGTGTTTCCAAGTAGAATTGGTATGCCGGCCTTTCGATCCGGGAACGATTGACTAACTATTACTAGGCGTTCCATTTCCAAAGTCTTTCCCAAGCATGATCCGTCAAGTCTTCAAGAGAATGTATCGTGTCTATGCCCACATATATTGCCACCACTACCCAGTCATCCGAGAACTTGGTCTTGAAGCCCATCTTAACACCAGTTTCAAGCATTATGTTCTGTTCATCGATGAGCACAGTTTGGCAAGTGGAAAAGATTTTTGGGGACCGTTGGGAGATTTAGTTGAGAGCATGCTTCGAAGCGACTAAGTGGAGATAAGATCATGAGTAAATGATTTCTGACGTACATCATGGTTCAGGCGTTAACTGGGGTCTCGGATGGAGTCTGGCAGCTCGGGCTTGGTTGGTGGTCTACCACTGCAATGCGGAGCATGGAGTAGAGCAGAGTATTGTAGTCAAGCTAATAGTAGCAATTGCATTCCACAACGCGAAGCGAGAAGAATTTGATGAGACAATTGAGATACGTGCTCTGTTTTCCCTTTTAGGAATACTTCCCAAATGTCTCGGTCTCAGGGCCGCAGGAAACAGGACAGCTCTTATTGGACCAGTGGTGGAGGCAATGTCGCCTTGGAGACCAAGTCACCAAAACCTAAATGGCGGATTATCTCTATCCAAATCTCGACCTAATTGTTTTTACGAGCTAAGCTTGCCTCATTCATCCTCCAAAACAATTGCCCAAAGAATGCCATGCACTAGCAGTATGTTCACGTGACGTCGGACTGTGGAGAAAGGATTGCCGGTTTTTGACGACGCTGCTCCCATCTCAAGCTCCAGCTCCCACCTCCTCTCTCAACGTCAATTGAACATCTCCATCATGATCTCAAGTCGAGCAATCCTCCGCGTTGCGCGGGCCTCAGCTCCCCAACGGGTCGCTGCCCCAAGAGTTCTCGCCGCCAGCCAAATCCGATCATACGCTGCACCCGCGGCTGCCAGCCCCGACTCGAAACCCCCCATCGCCCTCTACGGTCTCGATGGCACCTATGCCACTGCGCTGGTATGTCGTCTATGATCCCTTGAATGAGATTGAGCTTCAACTGGGCGCTGGTAGAATAGTGGTATTCGATAGGAGGTGGCTAATTAGAATCAAAGTACACGGCCGCCGTGAAGAACTCGACTCTGGACAGCACCGCCAAAGCCATTGCGGCACTCAATGATGTCTATCACAAGGATGCCAAGTTGGCCACGATTATGCAAGCACCTACGCTCAGCGCTGAGGACAAGTCGGCCATAGTTGCTGAGCTACAGAAGCACACCGGAGCAGCGGGAGATAAGGGGGACACCGTGAAGAACTTTCTCAACACCTTGGCCTTCTACAACCGTCTGGGCCTGTTGAAGGGCGTCTGCGAGAAGTTTGGAGAGTTGATGAGCGCGGCGAAGGGTGAGGTCGAGTTGACTGTTACGAGCGCTTCGGTATGTACAAACGACATATAATTGGAGAGAAATACGTAATATTGATGGCACTCTAGCAATTGGACAGCAAGATCCTGTCCCGACTTGAGACTGCCGTCTCCAAGTCCCAGTATGTCGGTTCCGGAAAGAAGCTTAGAGTCACGAACAAGGTACGAATGTCACAACCATCATATGGATTCAGACTGACAAAAATAGGTCAACCCAGATATCCTTGGAGGACTTGTCGTGGAGATCGGAGACCGAACTATTGATCTCAGCGTCTCAGCACGCATTGCGAAGATGAACAAACTTCTCACAGATACCTTGTAAAACATGAGCAGCTTATTTTTGTCGTTGGAGGGCGGAGGGCCTAGTGAAAATGGGTATGGAGGATGATGTGTAAAAGAGAAGAGTCGAGAATAGAGAATTCCCATATTAGTCTACCAGCCGCCATTCGGGCATCACATGCTGTCCAGATTGTGAATGTTTCTGGAGAATTCGGGCATGACTCTGCTAATCTATTGTCTAGCTCTACCTATGCTACAGCCACTTCTGTTTTTGTCTTATACCATAACGCCTGATGCATGCTCTCTTGTACGAAGCAAAGCAAAGCAAAGCAAATCTAGCGACCGTCGGTGTGATCATTCATCAAGTAGTCATCTCACTGGCCATCAAGCTGGGCCTCGTACTCATCGCCATTCTCTTCAAAGTCTGCGGACTGGTGACTGCGGACTCTCTCAAGCTGTTCGGAAACATAATTGGCCGTATGGAAGTCAGCTTCCCTTCGCTCTCTCTCCCTCTCCGGGTTCTCAGCTTCCACAGAGTTGCCGATTGAACGAGCGTCATCCAGGTCAAAGTCACTCCGTGCGGCAATCGATCGAGCAGTTGAGGAGCGTCGCATGTTTGGACGACCAGATTTTTCGGTTTTGTGCATGACATGGCGTGTGAAAACGTCATCAAAGTAGTGGTTCATGCCTGTGGATGGCGTTCTTGGGGTTTGAGGGAGACGGCAGCTCAAACTGTCGCAATATCAGTACTTGGAGGAAGTTGTCATCTGAAGATCTTGACTTACCCAGTGTCATGAATCATTCTTGCCAGCAGTCCTGTCCATCCGCATTGATGTGTGGCACCCAAGCCACGACCAGTATCACCATCGAAGAACTCGTAGAACCACAGGTTATCCTTCCAATTTGGATCAAAATCAAGCATATCGTTTCCATCATTGATAGCACGACGCCCATCGTCTCCACGAGCCATGAGATGCTGTAGTCGGTGTTGAATCTCCTCGGACACCCGACCAAGATGCATCATGTCACCAGAGCCTGTTGGACACTCGACCTCGAATGAAGGACCGTAGAACATGTAGAATCGTTGAAGAGATTCAACAAGCAAGAAATTGACACAGATCCAGATAGGACCTCTCCAATTGCTGTTGCCTCCAAAAAGACCACTGTCCGAATCACCTGGGACATAGCTGACCTTGAATTCTTGGCCATTCACATCCATCGCGTATGGGTGCTCCTTGTGAAACTTCGAGAGCGATCGAATTCCATGGTCGCTAAAGAACTCGTCCTCATCCAGCATTCGCTTCAAGATCTTTTCAAGCCGATCCTTGCTAACAAGGGACAGCAAGATCCGATTGTCCTTGCCCCTCTTTCGTATGCTTGCCATGTTGCGTTCAGCAACATCATGCCTGTTTTCAATGAACCAATCGACGCGTTTTTTGAAGTTTGGCAGCTTGTTGATGAGCTCCGGCTCTAATGTCAGGGTCGCGTATAGTGGAATTAGACCAACAAGCGATCTGACTGGAAGCTGCTGGGTCCAGGGACCACCGTATGAGATTGCATCGTAGTAGAAGCCGTCCTCCTCGTTCCAAAGAGATTTCTCGCCCTCTCCAGCTTTGTAGGTCATAGCATCGCTTATCAACATGAAATGCTCGAAAAACTTCGAAGCGATATCTTCATAGATTCGTCGATGCTTCGCCAACTCTAGCGAGATGTTCAACATGCACAGACAGTAGAATGCCATCCATCCGGTGCTATCGGCTTGCTCAAGGACACCCCCAGTGGGTAAAGGCTCGGAACGGTTGAACAGACCAATGTTGTCTAAGCCGAGGAAACCTCCTT
Organism: Cadophora malorum; assembly: GCA_017365405.1. Taxonomy (NCBI): domain Eukaryota; kingdom Fungi; phylum Ascomycota; class Leotiomycetes; order Helotiales; family Ploettnerulaceae; genus Cadophora; species Cadophora malorum. Next base: position 6,121 of record JAFJYH010000517.1, on the reverse strand, counting down.
CAAAGACATTCTTCCCGTCAAAGTCCTTGCGGTTGACCCACCACGTGAAGTTGAGCAACAACTTCTGGAACACGCGCTCAAGGAAGTCTAGATCTTGACGACCATATAACTTTCTCTCGATTTTGAAAGTTCTGAAAGTGGCCCAAGCATGAACTGGAGGATTAACATCTCCAAAGTTCCACTCGTAGGCAGGTAATTGTCCATTTGGATGCATGTACCACTCTCTGGTGAACAAATCCAATTGCTTCTTCGCAAAGTCCGGATCGATCATGGCCAGGGGTATGCAGTGGAATGCAGAATCCCATGCGGCAAAAAAGGGATATTCCCACGAATCTGGCATCGAAAGAATATCATCAAGATGCATGTGCTTCCAATTCGTATTTCTGACGGCTTTGCGCTCGGGTGGAGGAGGAGGCTGGCTTGGATCACCATTTGCCCATTGGTCCCAGATGAAGTGGTAGAACTGCTTGGTCCACATCATACCAGCGAATGCCTGGCGCTGGATATTGCGCAAATCCTCAGACATAGGAAGAGGACTGATGCGGTGATAAAACTCATCAGCCTCCTCCTTTCGCTTCTCCATTATGTCGTCAAACAACTCCTCATCAACGTAGTCTTCATATTTCTTCGAGATGCGGAATCTCACCACCGCACATTCGCCGGGAGCAACGCCTCCAGCCTCATTAAAACTGAACCAAGCAGCAGATTTTGTACCAGTGCGCTTGGGGTTGATTGCCTTCTTCTCACCATCCACGATGTATCGGTGGAAGGCATCCTTGACAAATGGCTGTTCATTCTTGCCATCATACAATTTCTCGTAGTTGGTATCGTTCTCTGTGAATATAAGTTTTGGTAGAACATCTTGACCGCTAGGTCCAACGCCCGGAGACGGAGAAAGTGAAAAGTAGCGGTCTCCAAGTATGTGATGCTTGCTCTGAGCAACGGTCTCGCTGACCTGGTGGATATTAGGCTTCTTGTCTTCAGATTCGTAACCCCAAGCCCATGTGTTTCTGAACCAAACATGTGGTATGATATGCAGTGGTGCTGGGTCAGGACCTCGGTTCCATGCGGTGACTCTGAAAAGTAGCTCGTCAGGGTCGTCGGTCTCCTTTGCAGTTTCAATGATGATATCCCAATACCTGTCGTCGTCAAAGATCCCGGTATCAACAATTTGGTACTCTCGTTCTTCCTTGCCTCGCTTTCCGTTTTCCTTGATCAGATCTTCGTAGGGAAATTTCTTTTGGGGGTATTTGTAGAGGAGCTTCATATAAGAGTGCTAGGTTTGAACAAATTAGTAAATTGCAATCTGCTCATAGAGGGCGCAACATACTGTAGGAGTGTTATCAACGTGGAAATGCGCCTCCTTGATGCTCTCGCCATGATTCCCCTGCGGATTCGAAAGGCCGAAAAGACGTTCCTTCAAGAAGTCACTGTGATTTATTAGCACTGGAGCTCTAGCCAAGGACCCCGCAATTGCACCTACTCTTCCTCGTTCCAGAAGGCAAAAGCAATATTCTGCAGGCCATGGGTATCGGAGACACCAGCAATGCCATCCTCTCCCCAGCGAAATGTCCTCGATCGAGCATGTTCATGGGGGAAATCTACCAGTGATTAGACAGGCTCAAAGGTGGCAGAGATGTGCAGTTGAGACTCACGACTCCAGGCATCACCATCAGCGCTGTAATCCTCACGAACTTTACTATCGTCAGATATGGGACATGTAGACATCATAGAATCGAGCCAGTACCTGTTGCCCATTGTCTCTCGGCCACGTAAGGACCCCACTTCTTCCAGTACTTCGTTCGTTCTCTATCCTCTTTCAAACGCTTCTCCTCCTCGCTCAGGTACTCATGATGGTTGATCTGGACCATGTTGATGACCGACTGAGGTAACGCTTTGTACTGGAGCTTGGGCCGCAGTGGTTCTGGTGGGCGCAGAGAGCTGTCAACAAATTCAAAGGACCAAGAAAGCTCAGCACAAGCTTGCCACCAGAAGAATTGGAAAGTCGCAGTGAGGGGAGTCACACGTCCAGCAGAGATCTTGAAGAACTCAGTAGGTCGTACAGAAATGGTCCGCGGTGAGTAGTAGCGGAAAAGAAAGAAATGGGCTGGAGGGGGAGGAGTAGGGGCACATGTGTTGATCGATAAATTATCTACCCTGCGGCCCTACCTTCACTCTAAGAGATAGCTCTTGAAAATGTAGGTAAGGCTAAAGACGGGTCGGGGAAGGTGTGGGTGGCCGGGTGTGATATGCTGCAGTCGAGGAGTCCAAGCATAGTATAGCATAGCATGCGGACATGCATGGGCATTAGAAAGCGCGTCAGAGGCAGGAGGGAGACGGAGAGGGAGGGGGAGGGGGGGAGAAGGCAATTGAATGACAGGACAGGGGACACAGAGATAGAGATAGAGAGATACGGGAATGGTAATCGCTGAGCAGCCGTAAAAACCCTCCCTACGCCACTACCCTGCCCTGCTTTACACTGCTCTGCCCTGCCTGCCGTGGTGCTCTCCCGACACAGCTGTAGACAGGCCGTTATTCGTTACAACATAGAAGTAGCAGGCCTTTTACCCTGGCAGCCGGGTTTGTTTTCTTGACTGTAGCCCTGTAAGTATTTTGGGACCATGGATGTGGCGGGCAGGACATGCCAAAAGTGAGAAGTCTATGGACTTTGCTACCGGTATTTTCTACAGTAATTTACTTGATCAATCATTTTCTATAATCTCCACCATGGAGCCGACGTTACAGTCCCCGCAGCATCACCATCGACGCGCCGACATCGTGTCTTGTCCTGTACTGTAGATAGTTCTGTCTCACCCCGGAGCACCAGCACCAGTGGAGAGCAAAATCAGTGATGTCATCGTGGAGTTTGCCCACTTGACTACCTAGGTACACCCGTCCCGCCATTCAACACATCCCCAACCCCATCCCCATCCCATGCTCTCCCATGCTCTCCCATCCTTGTCCTCGCTGGCCAGACCTTGAGAATGAGAATCTCACCTCACCGGATGGCGGTCTGGAACTCAAAAACCTTTGATGGCAGATCTTTTTTGCCAAGGCCCAGGGCAGGCAAATATCTCAACAATCTTAATCGCAATTCTTCAGAGCCATCGCCCCAGCCAGCCATTTGTTTTTCTGATATCCCTTTTGTTGCGAATCTCCCCTGCAGCAGTCTCACCTGTAGTATCTACAGTAGCTCACTGGATTGCTACGCTAGTAGGCTAGCGGGCTAGATACCTAGGCACGATGCGATGTGTGTTCCCTTGATTCTGTTCTAGCTGTTTCCGATTGACATCCCTTTACTGTTCATAGTCAGGTTCTCTCAGTCAAAGACACACCCCGAGAAACGTGCCTTTTTGGCTGAATGTCTAGCTTCCGCTGTGGCAGGTACCAACTTTCCCTACTGCAGTACCGATAGTCAGGTACCGACGACCATTCGAAGTCTCTTTCATTACCCCTCATTCCACGTGGCTGTCTATCTTTCCTTGCCGCATTCCTTCTGAGCAACAACGGCTTTTGACTTGCTTGTATGTACCTTTTTCGCCAGTCAGGGTGAGATGGCTGTAATTCCCGTGTAAGTAGTCATGCCTAGTGATCGATTCCTCATATTCTTCATATACCTTCGTCTCATACAGGTACACAACAAATGAGCAATCCCTGGAACTAGCAAGGTAATCATTCCTACCAAGCAAGACGGCACGGATATGCTGAATCAGCGCAACGCATTCATGTGAGAGCAACGACATGAGATACAAATACAAATAGAAATAGAAGGCTGCCCCCAATGCAATCTCAAGAGACTCTCTCGACCTCAAATACCAACCTCCTCGTCTCCTGATTATCCCACGCTCGCTTCCCGTTCTCAACACCAAGTCCTCCATCCAACTGTGCGCGCACTACCCTCTCTGTACCAGTTCTCTCTCCGACCTCCCTCCAGAGCCTCTCAAAACTGCCCCGATCATGCCGAGTAACCGTCCTCACCCCTTCAAACTTCACATCACGAGCTACCAGACTTCCTACCTGCTGACCCAGAATCAAAACCCCCTTCTCTGGCTTCAACAACCCCACGATCCGCTCACACGCCTGCCGCTGGCCATCCCAATCGAAAAGATGCAAGAATAGGCCGATATACACCACGTCCAGCTGGTCATCCAGTTGCTTCAATGAGGAAAAGGGATCGAAGATATCCGCTATGAGGAATTGAACTCCAATTTTGTGCTTGTCGAGGAAGAGCTCGTAGCCTAATTCAATGAACTCGCTCCGTAGGTCAGCACCGAAGAGCGATGAAGCTGGTGCGCCGTCATGGATGAGTTTCCTGAGATCTTGTCCGAAGCAGCAACCTAGATCCAGGAGCTTGCCGCCTGCTTTCAGCAACTGCAGGATGTGGGGATAGGATGGTGAACGGGATAAGGTGAGATCGATAAATCGAAACTGGCCCTATACTGTGTTCAGTGTCTGTATGTTTTGAAAAGTGCTTGCGACTTACGATGCATGGTAGTGGATGCACATCCCAAGCTTTGTCTCGCTGGAGTTCTGTCAGCTGTGATTGTGCGAGGATCTTTGAGAACTTACAATTGCAAGTATGTGTGGGGTGATGACTTCGTGCTTCAGCTGGCTGTAGCTCTCAAGGAAATCCTTCTGGTCTCTACCGAGGCCTGGGAATATGGGATTGTACCAGAGTAAGTTTTTGTCTTTGCTTCCCATCAGCAGACGTGGATCTGAAGCCTTCAAAGGAGGATTGGCATCCTGAGAAGAAGAAGGCATCATGAAAGCTCAAGTGATATTTCAACCCCGTTAGAGAGAATATTGAACGAAACGGGTTGCTGGGAAGGATTTTCGAATATCTAAACATGCCAAAAGCAATTTCCCAGACATGCACTGTCAAGAGCTGCTGTCGAGACCAAAACGTGTGAAATGTGGACATTTTCACCAACCTTCCTAATGCTCAATCTGGGAATCTGACGTCTCTTGGGTACCTCGCTGCTGGTCTCCTCGATGTCAAAGACAGCATTGAATTCCTCACGAGTTACAAGACACTACGATGTCTGCTTTTTATCTCAGTTCATACCTGGTATGAGCTGGCTATTACTTCGGAATATATGCTTCATTGCGGCAAGAGTGAAATAATAGAACTATTACTTCTTACATACTACCTGGAGCGTCTATGACAACAGTTCTTGTGTTCAGTCGCCTAGCCTATATACTTCCAACTGAAATTTCCAACTCAATCACGAGACTATGCTCAGTTTTGTTGCACACCGCATAGGAAATGATGGGTCCCCCTCCTTCTTGTACTACCTCCTATCGAACGATCTAGACCTTTGCGGCTGTTCCCTGATTTCGTCATCCGATCAACTGGACTTGTTCATCGTGGGAGCCCCATTCGTAAGATTGGAGCCTCCATCCGCTTAGTGGTAACACTCGGGATACCTCCTTTAGTTAGATAGTTAGTTCACAGATATGGATCTATGGAACACTCGTAAGAGTTGGGGCCATTGCTCGTGGGCCCCTTAAGCGAGATTACCACTCCTCTTTAATTTCCGACTCTCTTTCTTCCAAACCCTCTCACAACTCAACTACGCGTTCAAATCGTCTTAAATTCAACATAGAAACAGTTCTTTTATTATCCTTTCCGATGCACGAGTTTGAAGATATGTAACGCACACCAAAACGAGCTAGAGTACGACAAGCGCGAGTAGACGGAAAATCTTGGTCTTAAATTTATGCAAAGTTAGGGGTTCTTAAAGCTACTGCATAAAGGATCTGTAAGGCTAAATCGAGCCGGACAACGCGCAAAGGGAAGGCTTGTAAGAGAAGACTTTTGAATACTAGGGCTATTCAACGGATTATCAGATATATCGCTTAGAATTGGAGTACTCGTAGAGCTACTTTTGAACAAGTTAAGCGAGCTCTAGGAATTGAGGCCTCCGCTCGAACGATTCGATGAGAACTCTGGAAAGCAGGTTATCGACGCTGTATAGCTTGTTCTCGTCTCTTTATGTTGGTCCACAGGACCCATACCGAGTGTTTGATGTATCCACGCCAGGAGCCGGCCGGTAGCCGGAGGGGTTTCAGGGGGGTTACGGCTACGGGTATAAATCCTCTGCCTTCTCGCACTCCCTTA
>JAFJYH010000516.1:0-20992 GCA_017365405.1 Cadophora malorum | reverse complement strand
GGGATGGGAACGGGCATGGGGAGGAAAGGAAGGCTTACCAGTTTACGAGATAGGGCGTGCTGTACGCAATTGCCCAGTTGAGTAGCCAGTTCGTGGCGGTCGTCATAGAGAGAGCCTTGGCTCGGACTTTGAGAGGGAAGATCTCGCCTGTTACGACCCATGCGATTGGACCCTACATTACACATTTGACATCAGCAAGGACTCTCTTGTATGAAAATTAGGGGTGGGAAAAGGGTAATGAAATTCTTACCCAGGTAGAAGCAAAGAAGAAGATATAGATGCACACGAATGCGATTGAAGCCTTTTGCGATGCCAAGTTTGTGGAGAAGACGGCTCCTGTCTCGGGATTCTGACCCGTGCTGGTTGTACCGAGGACAGCGACGAGCAGTTGACTGACTGTCATTCCGATGGCTGGATGTTGTCAGTATGGCTTAGGAACAGGACATGTATGACTCACCTCCCCAGAACAAAAGCGGTCGGCGACCCCACTTGTCGATGGCATACAGTCCAGGAAGGGTTGACGACACATTGACGGCACTGGTAATCATACTGATAACGAAGGGATTCGTAATACCAGTATTCTTAAAAAACTGTGTGCCATAGTAAAAGATAAAATTTATTCCAGTCAACTGCTGCAGGCCTTGGAGAAGACAACCGGTCAAAAGTCTCTTGAGGACCTTGCCTCGGAAACAGTCGATGTAGGACGATTTGCCCCTACGCAATGAGGAGTCAGTGAATGCTTATTGAATATGTTTTATGAAAGGACAGTATATGTCTTGGGAGAATCTCGAGTCCCGAAAAACAAGAACTAGGAGAAAATGGACTTCCCAAGTACTTACAGACTAAGCTCATATTCGTGGTTTGCTTGAATTTCACCAAGTTCATCTTGGATAGCGGCGTGATCGATGGGGAGACGTCTGATCTTCGCCAGAGCTTTGGCGGCTTTTTCTTGTTTTCCTTGCTTAATCAAGAATCGAGGAGTTTCTGGTAGGATGAGCATTCCGATGATGAGGACAAGAGACCAAGCGAATTGAACGGCGATGGGAATGCGGTATGAGCCGGTATCTTGACGATCCTTGGTAGCGTTGTCGACAATGGCAGCAAGGAGAAGACCGACTGTGATTGCAAATTGGTAGGAACCAACGATGACGCCACGAATCCATTTGGGAGCTGTTTCGGATTGGTAGAGAGGAACTAGAATGCAATGTTAGACCAGTTGGCAGAGTGCATCAAGCTGACTTACTCAAAGCAGAGACCATTCCGACACCGAAACCAGCAAAGAAACGTCCAGCGATGAACATTGGCAGCTCAGTTGCGGCGGTCTGTAAGATAACACCAAGGTTGAATACCCAGCATGCAGCGATCAAAGCCATTCGTCTTCCGAGGAAGTCTGCAGATGGAGCTGCCCATAATGCACCAAAGAATGTACCAGCTGAGAGGATGGATACGATCAATGAAGTCTGCGAGGGGCTGACATCGGGTTGGTTGTCAGAATTCGTGTATCCAGTACTGAACTCGTTTCGCCAGTAACTAGGAGATATCAATAAGTAAGCTCCTATGAGAGATACGTCCATATACATACTCCATAGCAAGAATACCGCTAATAGTTCCAGTATCATAACCAAACAGCACACCTCCGAAGGCCACAAACAAACCAATGACAATCTAAAATTAGTGAGCATTTTTAGGTAAACGGTGCTTGAGAATTGGAACATACAGCAGGCCATGATCTGCCAGGAACGCCCTCGGGCTTTTTGATAGCGATACCCATCTTGACTTGCTGTTCGGTATTTTCAAGACTCAAAGTCTGTATGAAAGGAAAAAGGAGGAGAAACTGGGGGAGTAAATAATTCTTATAGCTACTAAAGCATCGCTGCAGATTAAGTTAAAAATCCCCAGACATGATCACGGCAGCGAACCCCTCACCGAACGAGCTTCAGGGTAGCACACTCCCACTTGGTCTGTACGAGGTGAAGATCGGCCAAACAGAGTTTCATGATTGGAATCTGGACAACAGGTGATGTTGCGATCCCTGTGAAAAGCTTCCGACCCAAGCTTTCTAGCACTGGCACTGGCAGGTGCAACAAAGGAATGTCGAGGGCACGCCGTCGACGTAACTATATTAACAAGGATCAATTTAGTGGAGAGATGCAACCATCCTGCCATTGCTATTCGATGAATTCCATGGTCCCCTAGATCTCCATCCATGACACCTCCATCTTACGATGCAAGCGGGATATTTGTATCCAATGATCACGCCGCGGGCACGGCACAGTAGTGACTGACACTTGCCTCGCCCCCCTTCCCCGCAAACCTTGAACAGAGGTCAAGGCTATGATGGAGGGGGCGCCAACAGGCGCTTTCTGGGGAGAGGAGAACTCTGTTGGGCTTGGAATGTGGTAATTGTTACCGGTAGGGCAAGAAATGCTCAGAATCATGCAGGATTGCCTGTTGAGATGCACCTAAAGTCATAGAGCCGTCTCAGTATCCTTGAATGTGTGGTGATGAGTATGTGCATTCGGTCCGTCTTCTGTAGTCGAGACAAGGTTGTCAAGACGTTCAAGACGAGTTAAGGCGACAGTTAGAGCGACAACAAGCAATCTGGGGAAGACCGCCAGGAGTTGGCGAAGTTGGCAATGCAATGCCTGTCAGGGGGCGGGCTTTGACGGCTATTCGGCACGTGACCATCGTCCTGCTTCAAATTCATCCGACTAGCCGACTTCCTTCTTACTACTCATCTTTCTCTTCTTGGCTAAATTGATGTAAGCTGTTTCTGTTGGTCTTGTTCATATTCTTGTATGCTTTAACATATTTAGCAGCTCATATCACTGGCCCAACAGCTCTTCAGGCCTTCGTGAAGGTGGCTCAACTTTTCCGAAGTTCCGACCAGTTGTCAAGCCTTGGCTCATCCTGACCTGCCTCAGCAGCTCGTACAGTAGCTCATCTATTCGACTGGCACATGCTCTGCAAGAAGCTCGGAGCGACCTAAGACGCATGTCTCGAAGTAGCTCGGAGCTTTGTTTGGCCCTATGAGTCTAGATTGGCGCCGCAAATGAGAAGTGTCTCTTTTATGCAGGATCCTACCCTTGTGCTTCCTTTTCTTTCTGTTACTTGATGTAGGTATCTCTATCATGGCTTAAAGTCGATTGTTTGAGGCTTGCATCCAAACTAAGGTTGGATATTGAATGCTACATAACATATGCTCAAAGTTTTGGAGTAGCCTAGGTAGAATTAAGGTTTGACAGCTGGATTTTATGGGAATCTAGCCCTTTCACTACATCATCTTTTCTCGATCCAGATAGTTCTACCTCTCAGGCACCATCCCGATAACAGCATTTGGCTTCCCTTTTCCTTGTTATTGTATCATCTCTGTACTTTTCTCCAGACACAACCAGCATGACTGGTTTACTCAGCCGCAATTTCATACAACTCTTTCCCATGGTCTTGACGACCGATCAACAGAGATGCAACTGGCATGTATTGTCAGAACGATGGGTATCCGGGTTCGACTATATCATAGTATACGTTTCTCTTGCCGCAATTTCCACTTTAGTTGTTCTGTTTAGTTACCGAAAATCCAAAGCCTGGCTTTGACAGGGCAGGTTACCCTTCTGAATACCCGTACCGAGCTTAACAATCTCTTTTTCGGGACTCTTCGTCGAGGTCATCGAATGAAATACTTGTAAATGATTCGAAGAAAGGTGAGAGATATACAGATAGGGAGTTGTATGTCATTACCGCTCGTGTATGTTAGTGCTGAGTGAGCCACCTGTCAGCTTCCTCCAGGCCGAGCAGCTTTTCGGGCTTAACAGCTCTCATGTTCTGAAGTCAACATGGTACATATATCGAAGTGGTTCTTGGCAAGAAACTGGAAGTGTGCTCTCAAATTGTGCCACTCTGAAATCCAAAATGACTGTCTCCACATTTCTTTCAGCTATCAATGCAGAACTATCGAAGGAAGCGAAAGTCCTCTCTGACCCCGATACGAATGGGTTCAAAGCAGCTCATGAGCGATGGACTGATCGTGATCTGAAGACTCCCAGTGCCATTGTGATAGTAGCTACAGAGGATGATATCGTGAAGACTGTAGGTACCCCGCCTTCTCCAATTCATGATTAATGGCTGATTACAAGCAGGTCCAATTGGCGCTCAAGCACGACATTCCTTTTGTGCCAAAATCAGGCGGTCATTCAGCATGGTCAACGATCGGACAAGAAGGTATCATTATAGATCTCAGCAACTACAACAAGGTAAAGATCGACAAGTCTACCAAAACAGTAACAATACAGTCTGGCATTGTCAACAAACAACTCATCGGAGCTTTGTATGAGCATAATCTATTCCTTCGTACGTTCTCTCCATCGATTCTAGGGATGGCGAATTTAAATACTTAAACGAAATAGCTCTCGGAGGAGGCAACACCATCGGCTCTGTCCCTCAAGCACTTGGAGGCGGTCTCTGCGCACTTTCCAAACAATGCGGAAACACATCCGACAACGTTCTCTCCGCACGCCTTGTCACTGCAACGGGTGAGCTCATCACCGTTGACAGCAACAGATCCGACCTCCTCTGGGCTCTCAAAGGAGCAGGCCAGTATTTCGGCCTCGTCACAGAGCTCACACTGTAAGCCTATCCAATTTCAATCCTCCGATCCGATGATGGAACCCTTTGGACAGGCACATTCATATTCGACGTCGGCAAGGTTGGGTCGGTGGCTTCCGCAGCTGCAACACTCATGGACAACGAAGACCACAACTCCGTCAATCTCGTAGTCGTGACCCTCAATCTTCAAACGGGGACGCCCTGTCTCCTCGTCATGTGTCTCTTCTTCGGGTCCACAGCCGAAGCGGAAGAATACACTGCTTCAATAAAAGCAATAGGCCCCGTTGTGGCCATGGAGAATCGAAAGAAATACTCCGAAATCAACGATGGCATGGACGGTTTCTGCGCGAAAGGAGGGTTCAAGCTATTCAAGCTTATGGGGGCAACGAGATTCGATCCTGAGCCATGGGCTGAAGTAGCGAATATATTCGTGGACTTGAAGGAGCGGTGTCCACATTTTGTATCCGGCGGGTATGGATTCGAGTGGGTGACCGGGAAGCAGAAAGAGGCTGGCATGGATTCGCGTGGGCACAGGCGGAAGTTAAGTCTTGGGTGTATGTGCATCTCTTTCCGTCCTTCGCAATCAGACGAGTCTTTACGTGAAGAGAGCTAATGGAGAACAGTGAGAGCCTTTCCTGGTACACGAATGCCGATTCTGGACGCGTAGTAGACGAGGCTACAGAACGAGCACTGGCTGTTGCTACGCGAAGTTTCAATCCAGAGGAGCTTCACACATACCAGAATTTCTCGAGAGACACCAGTTTAAAAAGTCGTTTCGGAAGTCAGGAAAGAGTGGAGAGGTTACAAGCTTTGAAGAGAAAGTGGGATCCTAAAGGGATATTCACCACAGTACTGCTATAATCGCAGAACATTTGACATTATGCAGGTACCCATCGCCTTCTCTCCTCCCGAGCTTTCTCCCGCCTCCTCGGCTTCTTGACAAAAGATGTTGACGACAAGATAGACTTCACCAACCCCTCAGACTTTTCATCTACGTACAAATGGACTTGATTCTTAGTCCTCCGCTCCTTCTCGGCGTGTTTGATAGGCTCCACATTCCTTAACTCGACTCTTGCCAGATTCGCCTTGGCATCCTGAGCGGACTTCCTAGCTCGCTCCGCAATGTCATCGCTCATCTTCACTAGCATTTCATTCAGCTCCCTGACCTTACTCTGCTTCTCCTCAAGTTCTGTCTCCGTCTCCTTCTTTGCCTCTCTCTCCCTCGCCAGCTGCTCCCGCAGTCTTTCGACCTGATCCCGAAGCTTATTCATTTCTACCTGACCCCTCTTCAGATCAGATATAGCTTCATCATATTTGACTTTCAATTCATCGAACCGCCCGTTCAGAGCTCTTATACTGTCGTCCCTCTGCGCCAAGCTCTTGTTCAAAGACACAATGTCCGTTTTCACGGCTCCGAGTTCCTCCTTCAGGGCCTCAACAGAAGCATCGACAAATGTTTCTGGCGTCAATGGACGATGGGTATGCCAATGATTTTCGGTCAATCCTACGCTCGGTCCGCGATTGCGATGAAAGCCTTCTTGAGGCGAGGCTGGAGGCGTGGGCTCCTGATTCTTTCGATACCTCTGCTTCGAAGGTCTGGCAGGCACAACCGGTCGCTCAGCACCTGAAACAGCTGTACGACTTAGAAGTGATGCAGCTGGACTACTTTCAATATCAGCAGCAGCTTCTTCTGCTCTCTGGGCTCCGGGTGTCAAGATCTCATGGGTTGCTGCTTGATTGCATCGGTCAAATACTGCTGCCAGCTCCTTCGTTCGGGTTCCTCCGTTCTTAGCCATTGTCTTTATTCTCAGTTCAAAGAATCTCTCGTAGAACTTTGAGGATGGACTGACAAACGAAGAGCTTTGGGAGATGCTCTGATCCTTATCTCATTTATCTACACGGTGTCTCCGTGCCCAGACTAGAGCAGCACACCCTCTTCCATGAAGAGTCTTAGTGCAGTCATGTGGAGGATGGTGATTCGACACCTGCAAGACGATTATGCGTCTCTCTCGATGTATTTACTTATCCTTGAGCTGATTAGCTGGGGATGCATCAGACGCCCGGATTGGTAGACGCTTGCATGCAAGTTGTTTGATTGGTCGCATCTGGCTTCGATGTCACCATCGCGCATCGAATGTCTCTCTTGCTGAAGCATTATATTTGGCAAGCCATCTAGACCCTATCAGCTTTTTGCTGGGCATCTCTGAACACATCCAATCATTTACACCATTCGCTCGCGAGCTGGTAGCAAGCAAGCGGCAGCTTCATGTACAAATTCGTGACGAAGATACCCTGTAAATGGGGCTTTAAAGTACCTCAAGTTCGCAGTGAGCAAGCAGTTGTACTTCCACAGAAACATCTACAATTCATCATTGCCATTCACGACATTCGCGCATCCACATCCATCTTCGATCTAACCTGCCATCTCAAGAATTAGAAACGAAAAAAAGACTCACGAAGCAGAACAACAACTATCCTCTCTTTCACCCCCAGTACATCTATAAACCCCAAGTCATCTCAAACATCCTCCCCCACTTACCATTCTGTGATACCCTCACCTTGTCGACCGGCGCATGGCATGCATTTGCAGCTAGGTTGCTATGCGAAGCTTGACATCCGGCCAATGTGTTGCAGTAGGCGTCGCTGGAGCCGCAGTAGCCGTGGTAGGAACAACGTGGTGCTTAGGTTGGGCAGAGGAAGTTCTAGTCTGGAAGGAGGCTGGGGCTGAGGGTGAGGCTGAAAGATTGGCGCTCGTATAGGGAGGAATGGGCGTGGATGGGGTGAATGAGGATGGTGATGGTGAGGAGGAGGAGCATGGTGAAGGGGGAGATCACGGGCGAGAAGCGTATGGGGAAGGTTGACATTGGAAGCCTGGGGAGGAGTCTAATTTTAGTCTTGAGGAATAACTGACTACCTGAGGAGGTGTGGGTAAGTGCAAGTTTTCTGAGTGAGAATATGTATAAACTTTGCTTCTAACCAGTCTTGTCGCGGATTCCGATAATAGTATTTCTCTCACCTATTCCGGATCAAATACTTGCATCACTGCTAGCGAAGTCAGCCGCTCCTTAGTGCCGCATTGTTCATTTACCGGGTTAGCCGATTCACGCCACTCATGGATGCTGCGAATTTGAGGCTCCTTACCCCTCTCTCGCGGTCTCATCAGAAGAATTACGGTTTCTTTGCATCAAAAACACAGCCGAGAAGTAAGCTCGTCTAGAGGTTGGCTGACACAAATCTGTATCCAATGCTTCCGAATTCGACCCGATGATTGGCTATACATCAAGGCAGGGTTTACACATACTTCCCGCCCCAGTGCCCTCGATTAAACATATAGTCGGCTCAGATCTGCTTCGAATTCCTACCTACCTTGGTTGTGCAGTATAGCTCCCGCTTTGTCCAGCAATAGGGACGGGGGTCATAAGCTACGAGTGTACATACCCAAATGACAGTTCACTCTCCTCGAAGAGGCTGCAACGTATATGAGTTTCTACTTTTCAAGAACTTTTCCCGAGAAGTATCTCTTTTGTTTATTTTGATCTGGCATTAGCCGAACATGGTGCTGAGTAATCGAACGTTTGCGGACCAAGGACCCCGCTGCGGGGTCGAATCCACAGAAATTCACAACAAACTTGAGGAGTTAACTTACAAGTACCTGATTCTCTACGCCTGTGTGTTGACGGGAGCAATTGGTCTCTTTACAGGCCTGGTGTTTCAACAAGAATCTACGTTTCGTGATCACTTCGTTTAGGGTACGACGAACGAAGACGCCCGGAAGTGTCATCAGGGGCTGAAGCATTTCCGAAAAGCGAATCCGGAAAAGCAATAACCATTGCAGCTAATTTATATGCAGCATATCCAGATCTAGTTGCCGCTGGAAGATTCGTCAAGGCTGTAGCAATCAAGCTGACCAGGAATCTCGCGCCAGATCAGACAAGTTCATAGCCTCCAAATCATCCAAGCACCTTAACATTATTCCATAAAGAAGAGCTAGAATTTAAAGTTTCAAAGCATCAAAAAAGCCTCAATACATACTTCGGCGGGAATAACTCACCGTTGGAATTCCGGACAACACGCATGCAGAGGTGGATCCGCGTACCTTATCTTTGCCAAGTACGCGATCAGCATTCCTAGTGATAGGAATTGAAGCTACATGCGATTCATGCCAGATTCTGATATCTGCAGTCTCGTGGTCATGCATATCGTGTATGTCGGCGAGTAAAGAATTTCACCGCTTTGAGAAAGTCTTCTCGCTTGGATTGACATCGCCACAATTCCACCGCTGATGTCCTAACACGGCCTCGACAATTACCAATTTCAATTTGGAGGCTAAACATTTCAAGCATACATCAGACCAGTCACGCGAGGAGAGGCTCTTCTGATAAACATTCGACTCAATGAAAAGCGCGCTTCAATCATCAGTACTCCGCGTGTATGCTTCCGCCTCGGCAACTGCTCCCAACGGACATCATCCCGGATTCGGTTGTGACGGCACCAGTTTTCACTTGCGCCAAGGCAAAACAGACAAGCAAATCATGATGTCTAGATCTGCGATTAGCTCATAAGGTTGATCGAGTAGCGGAAGCCCGAAGATTAGGCCATGCCTAAAAGGTACTCCAACACCGGCGAAAGAAAAAGTTGCCGTAGAGATTTCTTCCCTGGCCAGATGAATCCACTCCGCCACTTACGCCGGCCTCGGACTTGCCAACCAGTATGGAACGAGGTATTTGACTCACTGGTTCCCTTCAGTATATCTTCAATCCGTTTCTCTACTCTTATTGTTGATGCAATTGGTCTTGTCATTAGCTCATTGGATCAATTGCACTCTCATTGCCTTTCATGGTCCGGGACGAAGACTTCAACTCCCCCCACTCTTCAGAAATATTGTTGCTGTACCATGATACTCCTGTACCATTCAGAACTGAATTAATACTGCTCATTCATCATGTCTCAAACCCGCCATGAAGAAGCTTCAATCCCGCAACCTGACCACTCCTCTCAATTGAGTCGCCATCGCGACGCAGAATCGATTCATTCAGTCAGCACGACGGACGAGAACCCAAACTTATCACATACCCGGACCAACATATCCACGCACGATGCTCCTATACAGCACTACTCTTCATTCGTAGAAGTACCAGATGAAGTGTACGACAGACTGTCACCGTCTCGGAAAATTATCATTGTGGCCCTCTTGTCGTTCTGCTCATTCTTGGCACCAATTTCCTCAACAACTATCCTTGCGGCTGTTCCCGAAGTAGCAGCTACATACAGTAGTACGGGCACAATCATCAACTTGAGCAATGCTCTATACATGCTTTTTATGGGTGTATCGCCTTGTTTCTGGGGTCCTCTCAGCCAAGTTTACGGCCGTCGATGGGTACGTTCATTTCTTACACGTCACCAAACCGTCTGACCAAAATCGTAGATATGTCTGATAACCGCAGCTCTCTTCTGCGGCTGCTCCCTCGGCACCGCTCTTGCCCCAAACCTCCCAGCTTACTTCGTCTTCCGGATCCTGACGGCCTTCGAGGGAACCTCATTCCTCAATGTGGGCGCATCATGTATTGGCGACATCTATCGCCCTACGGAACGAGCGACAGCAATGGGATGGTTCCTGTCAGGGACACTCATTGGACCAGCTTTTGGTCCGTTCATTGGAGGCATCATCGTCACCTTTAAATCGTGGCGAGTAATCTTCTACTTACAGACAGCACTCGCTGGTGTGGCTTTGATCGGTGCCTACTTCCTGCTTCCCGAAACTGCACACCACATGAAAGTCGACGATCTTGTCGGATTACCATTGAAGACTAAAGTACGAGTATTGGGAGGAATGTTGAATCCATGGCGAGTGTTGAGACTGTACAAGTACCCGAACTTGATAATGGTGGCCCTGGCATCAAGTTCTCTTGTATGGAACATGTACTCCCTGCTTACTCCCATCCGATATGTCCTCAACCCTCGCTTCAACCTCACGACACCCATCGAGTCGGGTCTGTTCTACCTCGCACCTGGATGTGGATATATCCTCGGCACGTTCATGGGAGGACGGTACGCAGATTACATTACCATCAAATGGAAGGCTAAGCGAGGCGGAAACCGAATACCTGAGGACCGCCTTCGATCAGCACTCCCGTTCATGGGTGCGGTCATTCCGTGCTGTATGCTGATATACGGCTGGTCTATTGAGAAGCGCTTTGGTGGAATAGCATTGCCTGTCATCATGATGTTCTTTCAGGGTGTAGCACAACTTTTCTGCTTCCCGAGTCTGAACACATACTGTCTGGATGTGATGCAGAGCCACAGCGCGGAAGTCATCGCCGGGAACTACGTTATCCGATATATGTTTGGTGCGCTAGGAAGTGCAACTGTGCTGCCAGCTGTGGAGAAGATTGGTGTTGGGTGGTTCTCAACGATCAGTGCAGGATTTTTGGTGGCGAGTAGCTTAGCTACTTATGCTGCTGTATTGTGGGGTGTGGGATGGAGGGATAAAGTAGATCAGAAGAGGAGGGCAAAGAGGAGAGAGAAGTTGGAAGGGGAGGAGAATATTGAGAAGGAGGTTGTGGTCAATGGAGAGAAAGAGAAGGATATGGTTTGACGTGGAACAAGTAGCACTAGACGAGACTGATATGAAGGCGCCACGAAGATGGACAACATAATGTGAAGATGAGGAAACACTTATACCCCGACACAAATTACAGGCTTTTCGAGCCAATGCCATGAAAGAAATTAGAAGGATATCCCATTGCGCTTCTTTCATCGTCGTGGATTTTGGAATATGAAAGCTTTCAAGCATGTCTAATCGTTACTGCAACACGAACGAAGTATGACTTGCACACAAGAAAATGCTGTTCTCTGACACTATAAAATTGCTGACATCCAGGGTTCCATGCCTGGAAAGCCTCACAGAATTGGACTCCGTGTCGTTGAGAAGGAAGTCCATAAAGATCGAGCGCTGATAGGCTCTTCGCCACCCCCATCTCACTATCAATATACGCTATCTCACCACCAACCCGCAGCAGTCAGCGCATGCAGATAAACTTCCCAGTGGGGTGATCCCCCTGAGACGGCCCTGCTTACAGGCTGTCTCGGACACGGAATTACAGGGGTGCCGAGTCCGAGCTGCCACATCTAGCTTGGATGATTATGAATCACCAAAGTTCCTGATGTCGACGTCAACCTGTAGCGGAATTCCAATGTCGAAGCCAATCTACCTTCCTAGGATGAAATCCATCGATAACATAACGACAGACAAGATGGGAGCTTGAGTTTGGCATAAGGGCTGTTTAATTGGGAACAATTGCACGACAGAGAAGGACTTGGCTGCTTTGGAAAGCAAGAGTGGCGTATCACGTGCCGGCAACTGAAAGACAAACACCCCGATACTATGGCTATCATAAGTCAGGATGGGACGATTGGGTCTGTAGGGGAGGAGACCCCATTGCTAAGAGAGCAGGCGAGAAGTCTCGCTGGGGATGATAGTAGCTCGGAAACATTGACGGATGCTGAGCGGAGGGGCGATGAAGAGGATGTTGTTGAGGCGGATAAAGCGAATCAGCAAGTTGGGAGGGTGAGGGGGTCGTTAATCATCTTCAGTCTGTGGGGGTTAATCTTCTTACAAGGTACGTGGTTTGAAGCCGTTCTCCATAAATAAATGACCTCAAAGCAAATTATGCTGATGTTGAACCTAGCTTCCAACATGTCTGGGATCACCACGACACAATCGAAAATTGCTGAAGATCTCGATGCTTTCGCAGAAGCTATCTGGTTTGCTTCTGTATACCTTGTAAGTCATTTCATACGGAAAAGACCATTCCTGACTAATACACTTCAGATTGCCATGTCCAGCACATCTCCCCTCGCAGCCCGGCTAGCTCAGATCTTTTCACCAAGAAATTGTGTCTTTGCAGCGTCCATTTTCTTCGCCATTGGCGGCGTAGTCACTTCTCAAGCACGGAGTCTTCATATGTTCCTTCTTGGGAGAGCGATCCAAGGCATTGGTGGTGCGGGCATCATGACTGTGTCGTTCATTTTGGTTCTTGAGTTGACTGGGAAGAAGCGGAGAGGCTTATTCATCGGTCTTGTCAATGCTGGATTCACAACTGGAGTTTCGGTCGGTGCAGTTGTTGCTGGTGCATTGCTGCCAATCACAGGTTGGGTATGCTCTCAACAACTTCAGAGACACCTAGAGCTCGGCTAATTGAGTGCAGCGATTCTTGTTCTGGATCCAAAGCCCAATGTCCGTAGTATTTGGCACAGGCATTTTCTTCAGCATTCCGGGATCTTTTACGTCTGGGCACGACAGTTCTGGACATGGCTCTATACTACAGAAGCTTGGTAGGATAGACTATCTCGGTGCTTGTACTCTTGTAAGACCGCCTCCTTCTCATCCACATCTCCTGCGTTACTAACGAGGTATTCAGACCACCACTCTCTGCCTCTTCCTCTTCGGGCTATCGTCACCAGTCGTTCAATGGGGTCCAATCGTAGCCTCCGCTTTCTTACTCGTAGCATTTATCTTCATTGAACTCCACGTCGTATCCGAACCCATCGTCCCCGTCACGGTCCTAAAATCCCGCGGCGCCCTCCTCTCCTGCTTGGCTCAACTCGGCATCATGGCCGCGCGGTGGATGGTCCTCTTCTACACACCCGCCTACGCCATCGCAGTCCGAGGATGGTCCCCCGCATCAGCAGGATCGATTCTCATTCCCACAAATCTGGGCTTCGCCATTGGTGGAATCAGTGTAGGCGGATTACACATCAGACGTGCGGGGAGCTTTTGGCTGTATGTGTTGACTTCCTTCTACCTTCGTCGCTTGTCCTCGCTAACGCGTAAACAGACCAAGCATCGTCTCTTATTTCCTGTTTGCTTGTACGCTTGTGACACTCTCGCAGATCACCAACCCGGGTACTCCAGCACCGCTCTTCCTACTGAACGTCTTCATGAATGGCATTTGCGTTGGAGCAGCGCTCGCGTATACACTTGCTCACCTCCTGCATTTGACGCCAACAGAAACACATTTCATCTCCACTTCCCTTCTGACTACTTTCCGAGGTTTCGCTGGCTCTTTTGGCTCAGCCATCGGCGGCGGATATTTCGTTCGTGTCCTGAAAGCGACACTTGAGAAAGGCTATGAAGAGAATGGGGGGTTGAAAGGAAGGGAGGACTTGGTTAGAAGACTACTGGGCAGCCCGGCAATGGTGCAGACTCTCAAGGGAGTAGAGAGGAGGATTGCGGTGGGAGGGTATGTTGTGGGTTTGAAGCAGCTTTATGTAGCTGGTGCTGGACTGGCACTTATTATGGTTCTGGTGCAGGCTGCCACGGGGTGGAAGGGAGCTGAAGAAAGAAAAGATGGTGATGAGACTGACCAACTTATCGGAGTGGAGGACGAGGAGTGGGAGGAGGGTATGGAACAGGGTGTTTGAGTATTGTTTGTGCTGCGCGGGGTATGTTGCTCTCTGTACATTTCGGGTGTCTGGTAGATAATTAGATTGGGCACATTTAGGCGTTCAGGCTAGAAGTTGATTTTCTATTTGCTTTAGTTTGTGGTTCTAGAAATCTTATCTAGCTGACGTGTTTTTCCAGTGAAGTATAAGCTCATCTGAACCACGGCATACTGATAGACTTCCAAGTAATTGCCTGTCTCGTAGGTGGCATTGGGGGAACCAGTCAATTTCATAAATTTCCTTTGTAATCTGACCGCACTCTCGATCTTCCCAGCCACTCTGAGGACATTCAATGGCTCCCAATTGTGAGGTACCAAGCGAGCTTTTCTCACCTACAGGCCAGCTCTGCTCGATTTGGTGAAAAGATGGTATGCAATGTGCTGCTAAACACATTGATAAAGCAGCGAACAGCGAGAGGGGAGTGAAAGAGACTTGTGTCTGGTGTGATTCTTAAAGCCAATTATCCACTTCTCATGTATGTCTCGACCTATTTTAGGCATCGTCCTTTCGATGACCCACCTCTTTTGGCTAAAGAACAAAACGGCACATGATAGAGGGTTCAGACGCCAGACCACGAGAAGTAACCACTGGATCTCAGACATTTATCACGACATGCAACAAAAGTCTTAAGAAATATCCACGATCACTCACTCTTCCTTGCCGTTCTTGGCCCCTCATCCCGAAACTTCGGGACAAACCCGATATCTGAGTTCAGAGACACAAACCGAAGCCAAGGCAAACCTCCGAAATCTAGACCACACGCAAATAAACCTCGCAACTTCGAACGCCCAAGAAAGATTGACCCAGTGACCGAGTAACATATCTGTCTCGCTTGTCTCATGCATCTCGGACCCTCCCTCCACGCAACTCCCTTCCAAGACTATGCCAACCGCCTCATCCATCATCTATCATCTACCATTCCATCCCGCTCCCTGCCTGAAAGGTTCACGTCCACTTGCATGCGTATTTACCAGCCAATGACCAATTTTTGCCCTTCTCACCTTCTTTGCCATATCTTGGCTACCTTAGCGTCGTGTAACCCGCGGGTTTTCGCACCGCCACAAACACCACCGACCTTGCCGTACCCCGTTCCCCATCCCCCAGTCCTAGTCTTCCCCAACCCCCCAGTCTTAGCCAATCTTTCTATCCCTTCAACCCGCTCCCCGCTACCCGGAAAGGGACATGAACACCAGTGTCTAGTCTCCAGGTTCCATCCTACCGTTCCATCAAATAAGTCGTTTAAACTTTGTGAGACAGAATAAGACCAGTATCCCAAGCCATACAACCAGGCATTAGTTAGTCATCATCCGTAAGACCACACACAATCCCACATCTATGCCGTACCTCCCCAAAACGCCTAACCACCCCGATCCCAACGGCCCCTCCAGGGACTCGGGCATCGTCACGGCGTGGAGGTGCCAACACAGCCAGCTTCCAGCTTCCAGCCACCCATCCATCCATCCTGCCATTCATTCTGCAGGAGCATTGGACAACTCCAATTCTGCAATGCTAGGTACGTGATTTATGCATGTAATCAACCCGTCTTCTCTCCGTTATGATAAGAACAGAACCGCGCAGAAATGCACATATGTTCATGTTCCGTTACACAGTTGAGTTGATGTGTAGGGCGGGTACGAAACGAACGATACGTTACGATACCTTGCGGCACTGTGACGGGATTGGAATGCAGTCCCGTGGGATGGGCGGGAGGCAGCGTGCGTGTAGGCGTGTTGTGTACTGTATTGTACGTGCGTACGTGCGTGCGTGCAGATATGCATGGTGTGGTTACACAGCAAGGATAGATATCTAAGTATGAGCGGAAGCGGGCGGGAAGAGGTGTGGACGACGTCTTGTGAGACAGAGAATTGTATGTGGAGTTCGATCGTGAGGATGTTGGGAGGGATGTGAAGATCATGGTATCATGTCGCTTACGGATCGGTACGGTAAGATCTGGGAGAGGCGGAAGCTGAGATGAAGATATGGATGTGGATGCTAGCGAACATAATAATGTGAGTGAAACAGTAGATGGAGTTCCCGTATATAAAACAATTGAATTTGCGATCTTGTTTTCTTCTTTGCAAGATAGCGAAGAAGATATGATCTAATGATACCAGACTAAGCGTACGTGCCTGCTTTGTTGTCTTGCCGTGCTTTGCTACCCCGCTCGCCTCCCCTCGTCTTCCCATCCATACCACACAACACACGAAGATGAGTACGAGATATTGATGAGATGAGACGAATTCAATTGATCGATCAAATGAGACGGAAGGAGAGGTAGGCAGTCACCCGAAATGAGAGTAACGATTGCTCGTCATATTTCTAGCCAGTCTGGAAAACGTATATGAATGTTTCGAATGATGAAGTGTGCATCAATCGATCAATGAAATATATGGAGAAATCGATCATGGCAAGGGTAGGTATTAGCCGCCAGAGACAAATATGTGCGTTTGTGTGTCATTTCCCCATGTGTACAATAAGACAGCCAGAACAGAAAAAGAAAATTGGTTTCGCGAACACAAGAACGCCTCATGCGTGACTTTGACCCCCTTCCCTTCATAAGAGCACGCGAAATGGGATATAAATAAAACAGAGAGCCGACCCAACCGCCCCAGAAATAGATGACGACGATGACCACATGCCGGTGAAAAGGAAAAACAAGATTTGGTTATATGCTGTAACTGTTCCCATGCACACTGCGAAATGTGTTTGATGGCTTGCTTGTTTGTTTAACATGATGCTGCTCCGCCCGATGTATGTATATATGTGCTTGCTTTGAACAATGACGAGAAGCCGCCCACGAAAAGTGTAAGAGAAACACAAATGTTGAATGGAAGAAAAATATGATGCCGAATGGGGAATCATGGATGCGCCATCGCTAAATATGCTGATGAGAAAAGCCGCCACCGCCACCGCCGCCTGCCCAGCCGCCTGCCCAGTGCAATATACGTGTTTGGCTGTTGCGCAAAAATTTGACGAATAATGGTAGCCGTTCCATTTGAGCTCGTCGGCCAGTCACCGATCTCTATGATGGTACGAAGCAGCTCAATGCCCGGTCATTGGAACGTCGCCTGTAGTTGAACTTGAAAAACTTGATCCCGTATTCGGTCCCTGAGGTGGCGTGATGCCGGTCTTCTGGCCCATATATCTGAGGATCTTGTAGTCGGAATGCAAAGCCGACGTGGGAGATGCTGTCAACTGAAGGAAAGCCAGGGTTGTCTCAGTCAGTTGTCGCAGTTCATGTACAGTGATGAATCTGAGAAGAATCTCGTTGAGAATTGGATTCATGTATGCCGCCAGTAGAGTCACCATGTTTCCCCATTGTCTTAAAGAAAGTCAGTAACAGTGAAGACTGGGGAGAAATAGACATACGCATGAGCCGTCCCCCAGACATTCGTGACGATCAGTCTGTCCTTCCCTGGGTCCCCTAGGCCGTGAAATGCCTTGGTGCTGAAGATAAGAGCTTTGATCCCGCACTCTATGTAGTGCAGAACTTTTGGGTCGAGGTCCTCTATCCGTTGTACATTCTTTCTGATCACGGGTGCTTCAAATTTCGGCAGATATTCAGGAGCGATCTGACCCCCAGCATCTCCCGCCGAATCACGTTCGAGAACCTTCAAGATGAAGTGGCGGTAAGTGATGACCTCTGCCCCATAAAACTTGGCTCTCAATCGGGCTCGAAGTATCTCGTTGGCTGGTTCTCCCTCGGCAGGATTCCAACCCATCTTGGTGCTCATCAGGTTAAAGATGGCATGTAAATTTACCACCGATGCATCAATGGTTGGGTGATGTTCCTTGGTCTTGTTAGCCGAGTTGAATGGGGCTGTCTCGTCTTGAAAGGCCAAAAATTAGTTGCTGTAAATCCTTGATTTGGTGGAACGAAGTGCTTACCACCATCGGGCCGGTAGAACATATTATGCAACTGGTTGAGATGCTTGCGCAAGAATAACTGCCCAATGTAACTATGTACAATGTCATTATCCTTGCCATCCTCTTCCGTTTTGAAATTGGGATGAGGCATGTCTTCTTCGTAAGTGAGAATGCCAGAGTGCGGACAAGGAAGTTCAGCAACGATGTCACTGGAGTTGAGGTCAGCGCGTGTTATAGAATTGAGAGGTCCATCCAGTACCTTTCTAGCTGCAAACATGTCCAGAAGGCAACGACGAGGGGGTTGTCTTTGTCTGAAATAATGGATCCTTGCTCTTTGATTCTTCTGAGTCGATCAAGTTTCCTGGATTGTTAGCACCTGAACAAAGTATCTCAGAATAGTGTCCTTACGGTCTGAGAATGACTTGGAGACTACGGCACGCTGCTGCAATGTATCCATGACTTTCCATTACTCTGGCCAGCTGACCATGATACAATCCAGCGAGTATGTTTGCGTGCACGTGCTGTAGACTGTTTCCCGCAAGTTGATTCCCAATAACATCCGTAGCAAGAGCATGGTATGCCAATCCTGGAATGATATCGATGTTTCTCGGCCTAGCAGGGTTTCTTGCTGGATATGCTCCGTCGATAGAAGTCCTGCGGCTCCGTGGTTGACCTCTTTCGCCATCCATAGGTGACCCCATTCCCATACCAGGAGAGCTCTGTATGGGTGATGGGGGATGGCCATTCCGAACAGTGGGGGAACTACCATATGAATTGTCCAAATCGCGATCTGAAGCCCAGCCATCCGGGATTTTCCCCTTGTATTGACATATCTTTCCCAAGGCCATGACCAACAAAACTATAGCAGATCCAATAGATCGAAATGGATGTCCGGGCTTGTGTTCCAAAACCGCATGCGGTTCCGCATAATCTCCCGCGATAGGAGATCTTTTCCGCTTGTTCCCCGGGCTTTCTGGGTTTCTGTAGCCACTTCCCACGAATCCAGGTCCATTGTAACTCGTGTGCCCTGCTTGAAGAGTCGACACCTGCTTTGGCTTCGCTTGACTCTCGGGGATGGACTTTAAGAAGTGCTCCACGAGAAGATCGAGGCGCGACTTGATAAGAATAGGATGCATGATGTTGATGTGTTCCATGTAACTCTTCACCAGATCAAGAACCGTCTCTCTGCTCAGATCTGGCATGCCATTTGCATCGATTCCACCTCTGACGAAATCCGGCTGATGTCCAGGTGGAGTGAGACCACCAAGCTGGCCCCATTCTTCCCCAGCTGGTGAGGATACGTCTGAGTGAGAATCTCCAGGTGTGCTGTCCGCGCCATGGTCGCCCAGTGGATCCTTGTCGTACCCTGGAGGTGGTTCATAACCCTCTCCCCTCCCAAAAAGCCTCAACAGTCCTCTCTTTTCTTCTTGCAAAATAGGATACTTTTCGTTCTTGATCTTTGAGCTTTGCATTGCCCCTTGACACAAGGCTCTGATAGCCGGAACATTTAGCAGTCTTGCAGCACCAGTCGTATGGTTCACTGGAATCGAGGGCGGTTTTGATGGCCCTGGATTCCCAGTGTCCTCTTCCTCGTCTGTCTCACCACCTTGCGATGGATAGCCACCTGTGGCCCTTGGCTGACTCGGCGTGGATCCATATGGCGACTCGTTCGAAAGTAGTGGTTGGTTCTCAGATACTATGGACGGCCTAGGATAGTCCACCCGGTGTCTGGGAAAAGAGTCTGCTTGCTCCAACTTCACAGCGTCGTAATTCGCACTGCTAGCCACTGTTCCGTTCTGGGCATGCTTGATATCTCTCATTTCGCCCGTCAGGTTCTCGATCTTCTTGTTGACATGTTCGATTTTATTGTTGAAGCCACTCATAAAACTTTCCAATCGTGCCAAACTGTCCATGATATCTGCCGACGCTTTGTCTTGCCTACGTCAATTAGTATCAAAATGATTAAAAACAAAAGCATATCAATCATACTGTTTTGGTGGTGGGTCCCGGTAACGACATTCCGTGCCCTTTTCTTTACAAGTCGAACATGCTGGTCGTCCCTCGTCGCATTTTGCTTTCAACGTTCGACAACTATCGCATGCTTGAGCAGCCCTTTGCGCCTTCTTCCTAATATCTTGCCCCCTTGGTGCTGCTGTTGGATACGTTACTGTTTGGAAATCCCGAGGTGGAGGAAGACCCCCTCCAGGTCCGTAAGGATTATTGCCGTACGGTTCCGTGGCAGACATTGGACTCTGTACGGGAGGGTATGGGTTCTGTTGTTGTGGTGGTTGGTATTGCTGGTTTCTGGCTGGATCGTACGACGGATGATACGGTCGACCCGGCCCTTCGTGGTGCGGTGATGGCATCACATTGTGGTCTACACCTGTTGACGGCGGTCTATACTGTTGTGGTTCGTCTGACGGATCCCTTTTCACCATCGGGTCTCTTTGCCCTGCATACGGCGGTATAGGAGGTTGTTGACTTGGAGGAGCTGGTGGTGGAGGAGGTTGAGGAGGACCGTTGTGATATCCATGCGAAGGACCTGAGCCTGGTCTGCGAGGGTCTTGATGGTCGTACGGCGAATGTTCAGAGGGCCGACGATGATCAAGTGGGTGTGGTTCGGGCGGTCGAGAAAATGGATTGGAAGGATGATAGTGTTGCGGACCTCCAGGGGAAGGGAGTTGTCGAGAGCCTTCGGGTGAGTTCTGCCATGGTGTAGGAGGCGGACCAGAAAGACGAGGACGTTTATCGGGCGGTATGTCCATCATAGCTTTGACTCTCATGCGATCACGGCAGCAGAGGCCATGGACGGCAGTAGTAGAGCTTCGGCTTCTTACAGGTTGCCAGATAACACAGAGATTCTCATCGGGGTAGCACGAGCTGACGTGGTATGGTCAGGTGTATCAGAGGGATATCCCCCGCGACTAATCGCCTACTGGGTTTCGCAACTAAATTGTCTGAGATGGGATAGCAGATTAGCTTTAGCTTTGCAAGTCGCAAGTGACAGGGCAGGACGAGGATCTGGCTAGCGAGCAAACAGATGTGAGGTGAGGTGGGCTGCTTGGTGGTGGGGAGGGGA
>JAFJYH010000515.1:0-21081 GCA_017365405.1 Cadophora malorum | reverse complement strand
GGGAGAGGGGGGGCTCTCCAGCATACAATCAACCCGAGAATATATTACCTCTATGCTATATGCTAGATTTCGTAGCAGTCTTGCTTTCGGGTTCGTGCTAGTGCAGCGTCAGCGCACAAGTTGACCCTGAAAAGTCCCCGACTGTAACCCACGTGATGTTGTTGCCATGTATCGCTGTGGCGTAGCCCCTATGTTGCGCCATACCTTAGAACCAAGCTGCGAGGTTGCAAGATCGGTAACACGTCTGGTAAATTGCTGGATGCACGACCGCAAGACGTTCTGTAATTCAAATGGTATGCTCCAAGTTGATGATTTGGGATCCTTGGCTGGGAAAAGAGGTCTTTTCGGGCCCCTCGTTAAAAGTTGACAATATCTAGGTACTTAAATAAGTGAGCAGACCTGAGAATACCTGAGCTCAGGCGGCGCTGCTAACGTCGTGAGACATAGAATTGGAAGAACAAACATTCCGGTGAGGGAACAGTTGTGTTGCCACATAGCCTGCCGCCGTCGTTGTTTGTGAGTGTTGTCACCTCTTATCTCTTCTCCAAGTATTCGTACTTAGTAAGACAGAACTCATTTATATATTGGATTGAAATGTTGAAGTATCTCGCTTACATGATCTCAATTCGTCATAATGATCGAGGCACAATTGTATCATGGCGTACCTGACAGAGAAATCCACAGGCACAAGCATCTACATTTACGGCGAGTTTAGCCCAGTAACTTAAGTTCACCAATTTACTCTCTTAGGTCAGAGGCTACGTTGCTTAAATACCTTAACTGATTTTGAAATATGGAGGACGAACAATTGCTAAATTGTGAATAACACGCAGGTTGAAGAGCATGAAACGTGGAAATTGACATAATATGGGATAAAAGAGATCTCCATTTTCGAGTAGAGACTGCAGCGGATTCGTTTCATGCAAAGACCTATTTGTGTGAGTGTGTGTGACCTAGAAATGTAGCGAATGCAACCGGCCGGTGGTTTCGTCGTCATCGTTATTGAATAGACGTTTGCAGCTTCTGGAATCTTCCCATCGGAGGAGGCCAAGCGAAAAAGACCCGTCAATCCTCTGAGGTGTTCCATGAATTTTTCCGAAGTACATGCTGCTATCATTTCTATACCCATGTCGCACACGTCAACCTGCCATCTGTATCATCCTTCCTTTGTCTACGCATAAAATTTAGTATGATCGTGTTGGCTTTTCAAGGACTCACTTCATGACCATAACACGTTGTGGCTGAATGGCGCACAACAACATTTCCTGCAAATTAGTACAAGGTCAGAGAGCATAATCGTGGCACGGTTAGGTATGTGGAATGTAGTGTAAGACTGGTGGGTGGATAAGGAATATGTATAATTCGCAACAAAACTTGATCCTAGTATTATGATTGTAGTGTTAACTTTGCTTGTTAGAAATAACTTGATGATTCTGAGTCAACAACACTAACGCAGTGCCTAGCAATTCTCGCTAAATAGTCACCTCGGGGCCAGAACATCTCACGAGACTCCACTTGATAACCTTTTTTCCGACTCAGCGCCTTACTAACAATGCGGAGTCTTTCGGCTTTTGTGTTGGGAAGACAATTATTGTAAGCATTATTGAAGTTGACCGACCACTCCACCGTCGAATACGTTCGTACCACGTAACACAAACAACATTCTGGCTTCAGAACCAGTCCATGTGGCTCTTGAGAGCTGGGTCAACTACTTAACAGGCAGATGAAGTTCATTTTCAGAAACGTTAGTCTAGTTGGGGCCAGTGCATGAGCTGAAGCGTAGACAGCCCGTATGTCTTGGTAATTCAAGAGAGGATGCAAGGGGTCGGATGAGGCTGGAAAAGCATATGCGTGAGAGCCACTATCTAAACCTGTTTTCCTCTTTAATGCCCGAGAAGCTTTCTCACTTGAAGCTTTCTCACTTATATTCAAGGACCGAAGTCTTCCAAGCTTCAAGCTACTCACAGAATTGATTAATACACTTTGAAGCCGTGCTTTCCAATATGAGTTAAATATGGAATGGGGTGAGGTGGGTGGCAACCAATTAGCTGGGGTACCCGTAGACCTTCTCGGCGAGGCAAGCATCATCATCGGATCTTTATCTTGGGACGAGCCAGCAGTGAATCAGTAGGCGGGCTTGTTGAAGGATTTTCGCAACGCGTCAGTGGCACCCCGAATCTGATCGATCCACACTTGCTTTTAGAAGCTGCTTTGGTGCTCACAAACAGAATACTCCTGGCTGCTCAGGGGAACGTGGACTCAGGCAAAGTCTCGATTGGGAAGATCGTGTATAACATTTCGGACTTGATCATACTTGGGGGCCCGGATCTGCTTCTGAATACTGCTAAAAAGCTCGCAAAGTACCTCTTTGATCAGGTGATCAACAAGGTCGGAAATCTATCCACAGTACGAGAGGGCATATTCAGCAACGAGATCAATGCAGCCACGTTGATACTGATCCGGGACCAAGCCGCCGAGTTTACGAAATTCTTGCTGGATATACTTGAGGCTGCAAAGTGCTATGCCAAATCGAGTTCATTGGATGGAGAACCCGAAGCCAGTAATCCGTATGGAACATTCAACGAACTCGACTTTGGGAATCCTATGAACCGGCATGCTATGATCTGTCAGATTCAACGATTGGCGAAATCCGTGAATTTTATTCTTCGGCAAGTAGATAAGCCGGCGACGCTCCGAGAGATCAATATGACTGAAGAAACCACATTGATGAGTGACGCCAGTGAGTCGCTGGGAACCACGATCACGACTGAAGTAAAACCAGTCGAGGGGCAGCCGCAGGATCCAGGAGTGAAGGTGCGAGATGAAGAATGGTTGTTTGTCAATGGCATTGCCGGAGAGCAGTATTGGCTGCGTCTCGCTTGCGACAAATTGAAAGCAAAGTTTCGGAGGGACATCACCGGGATCTTCAACAGGGGTGACGGACTCCTCTGGGATATCATCGAGTGCGCTGGCGAGAGGAGCACATATAACAACGATGGTTTCAATACTGAGGACATGGTGTCAAGACAAAGAACTCTCATCGAGAGGACACAGAGCAGCCTGGACGCTCAGATAAAACTGAGAGACAAGTTGGAAGAGGCCTTGGGAGTGGTTGATAAGCAAACAGACACAAAAGTCATAATGATCGCCCATTCTCAAGGCTGTCTCCTTCTCCGTCACGTTCTGGAAGACTTGGTGGCGAAGGCTGTGACCGACTTGAAGCTCAGGAACACAATGCTAAATGAGCTTTGTGTCTTCACATTTGGGAACCCGAGCTTACATTGGAAAGTTGGTCTGCGACATCCCAGCCAGGAAGTGGACGAAGATCAGAGATCGACAGAGAATACCAACCTCAGCTCACATGTCTTCCACACTGAGCACTTCGCCAATAACCAGGATTTTGTTGCGAGACTTGGCGTGTTGAGTGATAAAAATTGGTCTGAGAGGGGATATATGGTGGAAGAACTCTTCATCAACAGAGAAGAGGACTGGATCGGACACCTCTTCGGCACCCAGTACAGCCTCAACCCTGACCATTACCAGGATCTCGGAGGGCAGTCCAACGGGTCGAGGTCTGTTTTGCTTGCTTGTGAGAATGGAGTATCTATGGTGAATGCATTTGGTAAATGCCTCAGGTCAATTCGTCATCCTTCGCGAGAGGTATTAACTCTTCCTCGTGCAGAACACGTTCGCGGGCAGGGAGCAGGCTCACCATAGGTATCGGAATCCGGAAGTGGCTGATAGGGACGTTCAAGTAAGGTTAATGAGTCAAGAACCAGGTGTCTTTGTCATTCTTCCTGGTGAGCTGTGGTTGGTATAGCTGTAGTTGAATGCCAGAAGCGAATTCTAGAAAGAGCTCGAGGCGTTCTACACTTATGAAAGAGTCAGAGTCGTTAATTTTCTCAAAGAGCCACTCGTACGTTTTCAAAAAACCTCATGGACTTGGGACATGCCGTAAATAATGTACATTCACTGTCTTGTACGGCTTCTAGATAATTCCGCAAAAACAGGGTACTCTGGCGAATCATCGTCCAATTTCTCAGTACAATTAGTACCCAAACAGGTAAGGCTGTAACAAAGTGCACAGGCGGCGAATGTACATTATTTACCCATGGTGCGAAGAATAGGGAATACTGCCCAGAGTCCTTAATTTCGGCCAGTAGCAGAGCGAATAACAGACCGGGGGTTCCTTCCTCTAATCGTCGAGGCTCAGGCCAGTTAGGGATATGAGATCCAAATATCAATGCGCGGACGATCGCTCCGTAAGTAGTGGGAAGCAGGGAGCTGCAGGGATTGGCATCACAACACACTTACACCTTTCAGGGCACCCGACGTTCTGGTTCGCTGAGGCCCACTCACCCACGCAGTCATCCATGTCTTCAGCTCGCGGTATCGCAGCCTCGGCTCGTGCGGTATGGCCATCACGGCATCGGACAAAAGTCGATATTGGTACTAGGAAGAAGAAAGTCTGTCAAACCAAGTATCGATGCACGCAAGCAAGCAAGGAGCCTGTTGTCTCACCTGCAAAGCGTGGAGGTGCACGGACGATTATTGAGCATTATCCCCATTGTGTCTGCGCTGGCTGAGGGACAAGTGGCGAATCAGATCAAATATTTATGATAGCTGATGGAAACACGAGGGTGCTAGACTAATGAAAATTACGTGTAGCTTGCCTCTGTCATTTTGTCACACTTTTTGAGTTATCGAAATATACATGTTTACTGTCAGTAGTTAGTTTATGAGAGAGCCGAGTCTCGTAAGAATCGCGAGGATAGCTCGCTTGGTTTCCAGACACGCTGATTTAAACACCAGCAGGAAATAGTGAGGCGGGTATGGAATTAACAGGTTTCTTTGGATGGTTTATGCAGGTACAAGAAAGAAGAAAGAGCTGCTTTATGCGTACCGCTCCCGCATTAGATTTTGACTATGAGGTCTTTTGTACAGGGTACAAGGCGGAAGTAGATACGAAACTACTGCATTGGTATCTGTGCCGTGCGATCCAGATCTTGCCAATTTTGCCATTTACAGGAGAACAAGAAGAAGACAAATCAGATTGGCCCAGAATATTAGTTTACCTCCCCTGCAAGCAAAATGGCCTAGTATCCCGCACAGACTTCGAAATTTGAGTTTTCAGGCCCTGCACGAGATACGTTACTTCCCCTAGCTCCCATGCTATTTGGTGAAGAACGGGATTTCTCATCAGTTTGTCAACTCATGATTTTTTCAAGCTGTTAAGCTGTTGAGAGACATCAAAGGCAGGCCCGCCGAATAACATTCAAGCTGGGGGCAGCAATGTACTGTAGCTGTGTAGATCTACGGAGATCGACGATCGCCTAGCCGAATGCGCTCGGGCTGGGGCGGCAGAGACGAACCCACTCGAGCCACTGGATCGATCTGGCAAGGATTCCGATAATGCGCTAACAACAGATGATAGATGATTGACCTCTTCAGCCCGTTGTCAAAGCCCACGGGCGGGCTGCTTAAGATTGGCGCGGGCTTTTCTGTCACAGTGGGAAAGGCAGCAGGAGAGAGGTGCTGCATTATAAGATGTTACAGGTTCCTGGAAAGTAGGTACGTAGGTACGGTGCATTCCTTACCCCTCGTTACGCCCAATCGGTACGGAACCATTCCTCTCTCCCTCTTCGTGCCATCTCTGAAGGAGCAGCATCAGACTTGGAATTTGTCTCGATTTGTTTCTGAAGAAGTTCTGAAGGAGGCAAGTCCGTCGAAACGACATCATGTCCAATGATCCTGCGTTATGGCAAGAGTGGGAAGGACGTGTCGTCCCGAGAAGCTTCTCGAGCGGGTATATCGTGCTTTCGTACGCCGTCAGCTTCGTGGGAGCATGGACGACACTAGAGCTCTTCAACCGCAGGACCTCACGGAAAGGCTTGTACAATTGGTAAGTTTTCAATCGAATGCGATCGAGAGCTCCAGCGTCTTGCGACAGAAATATTGACCAAGAATCTACTCTACAGGTACCTTCTCTGCGGCTCGTCGATCTCGATGGGAGGAATTGCCATTTGGTGCATGCATTACATCGGTAACCGTGCGATTGTGCTCGGCAATTCCCAGTTCGCGATACAAATCGACTATAGTCCCACGTATACAGCCGTATCCTTCTTCGTTCCGATCACTGTGCTCCTGGTTGCTTTTATAGTCCTCGGGGCGGACGACCGAGTCAGCATCGTGCGCGTTACGGTAGGAGGAACCTTGGCCGGGCTCGCCATCTGTGGAATGCATTATCTGGGCCAAGCCGGTATCTCGAACTACACTTGCATTTTCAGTATTGGAAACGTTATTGGATCTGTGGTGATCGTCATCATTGCTAGTATCATCGCTCTATCGGTGTTTTTTGTCCTTCGAGCTGCCTGGACGAATTCGTGGTGGAAGAGAGCAATTTGCGCCAGCATCCTCGCATGCGCTGTTTTTGGGATGCATTGGGTTGCATCGATAGGTACAAATTATCGACTGAAGCATGGCGTCCGTTCTCTTACCCACAGCATTTCACGAGATTCGACTGCTATCATCGTTATTGTATTGGTATGTGCAAAACCTATTTGCGACCCTTTGAACGCCGTTACTGATTTGCAACAAAACAGTCTATTACTGCTTGCTTTATCCTATTCGGCCTTGCGATACTCGCTCAACGGAGGAGGTCGCGTTCCGCCCACAAAGCTCAGCATGTGGTCTTAGCTTCCGTCATCTTTGATATGCATGGGAGGCTCCTGGTGACACCGGAGGGCCATCTGCCGAACCAAAAGCTCACGACTTCGTATATTGAATGGGTATGCCTGGCAATTGTCCCTGTGATTCCATCCACTCTGG
Source organism: Cadophora malorum (assembly GCA_017365405.1). Lineage (NCBI taxonomy): Eukaryota > Fungi > Ascomycota > Leotiomycetes > Helotiales > Ploettnerulaceae > Cadophora > Cadophora malorum. The sequence continues at coordinate 14,253 of JAFJYH010000515.1, read as the reverse complement.
CATGTCGTGCTAATCAGTAGGAATATAGTCTCTTGACGATGAATTTGGAGTCTCCTATCCCATTTTCCAATGGATTTTCCGAACTACCCGCAATTGGAGTAGCATCTCTACCCTTCTGCCCGGCATGCGTAATCATCTCTACAATGCATCGAGGAGAAGAGAGTCCCAATCCAGCTCAAAAGACCAAATCAACCATGGCAGTGGTGAGGGCGAGCCTCGGGATGACCCGACCGTGATCTTTCGCGAAGTTTTTTGTGTGGCAGCAGCCGATCTGGCGGAGCAATTGAACGAACCTTTGGAGAACATAGGCATTCTCTTCGATGAAATACTCAGCACTGGCCAGGCGAAGACATCGTCAAAGTCTAAAGTTCCATGGAGTTCGCGTGAGAGTTCCAAAGATCTGGAAAGCGATGGTAGGGCCATGGCCGCGTTAGGACGAGGTCAGCTCCTTTTCGTCGTCCGCCGTGCAAATAAAAGAGAAGCCGAACGCTTCGCAGCGTCTGGATATCGTTTCACCGAACTGCAAAATGTGGCCCAAATTATCACCCGAAGCATGCAAATCAATTGCAGCGATCTCGTAGGCCGCCTCACCAGCATGTACGAATACTCCAGCGACACGAATGCCTTGAAGCCCGGCGTTCACTTGGCGTGCTTCGCCATCAGGGCGAGTGTTCGCGGTGGCTTTGACGTCCTCGTCCGCAAAGACGCCAGGAGCAAACTGCCCACCATGCAGCTGCCACTTGACAGCCTGGACAGCTGGCAGCTCAACTTTTTGTCTCAGCTGGATGGCTATTACGTTAATACATGTGTGAAGTTCCTGAAGGAGAGATTGGCAAGCCAGGATATCACGAAGAGGGAACAAACTTTCGCAAGGCAATTGTATGGTGCGATCGTGACATTGGATGAACAGATAGGAGACACCTTTTTCACCGATGCTCAGCTGATCGCGAAACCGATCTCGGTACCCTGCTATGGATCTGGCGGGGACAACTCGAAAGCATCTTACGCAGCGCTCATCACATTCCGGATTATCGTACCTATCCAGTTCCGCGCCCAAGGTCCGAAAGTCGCCTTCACACCTCTCAGTTTCTTCAGGACGCAGCAGTGCGTGTACAAAAATAGTCCAGACCATGCTCGGTTTGCACGTGCGATCCACAAGGAATTTGGACCGCTTGTGAACAAGAAGCGGATGAGCATTAAGGATGAAGTTGCGAGCTTGGACAGCGGCAGTTCTCAGAGGAACTTGTCAAAGAGGTTGAAAAGCAATGTCAAGGGCCTATCAGATGTGCCGACGAAGTCGGAAGGAGTACCGAAAGCACATACTGGAATCTCAAGGGGCCTGAGGTTCTGGAGAAGAAGACAGCCAAGTGGAGAAATTAGGGCCTCGCCGAAGGTCGCTCCTGATGGTTCCTCTGAAATCGAGCTGGTGCAAACGCAGACTTTTGGAGGGATCATGGTTAGTCAGGAAGTCAGCGTAGATGTCAGAAACTTCGAAGGATTTAGCCGACAAAAAGACTGGGCTCATGATGATGAATCAGGCGGAACCGATACAGGCGAGATTCAGATGGGGACGACGGGGGAGGCGATGAAGGAGGTAGACGATTCAGAGACTTTCGTCGATAGGTTATTGGCTATCTGTATCGCGACAAGGTGATGATGAGACCGATACAAAAAGCCAAACCTGCAACAAGCAAGCATCGTCCTCGCTCGAAGGAACGAAGCGACAATTCGGCAGTTGGGTACCTGGCTCACCGCGGTTGATTGACAGCGCCCACGAGTCAAAGATATCCAAGTGTCGCATGCATGTCTTCAGTATATCGATAGCGGCCTGCACAATCACGATACATACATGCCTCGCGAAAAAGTCAAATAATGGCACGTGGGGTAAATTCATCCGCAAAATCACGAGGTGTCAAGTATGCATTGTCTCTCTCTCTTTCAAACCTCATTTTGAAGGTTTCCAGCCACTGTTTCTCGCCAAAGCTTGGACGATGTGATATCAAAACTCACAAATCCTCCGCTCCAGGCACCCTCTCAAACTGCTTAACCCCCACCGCAGGCCTCAACCACTCCACTCTCGTCTCCGTATACACCTCCATAACAGGTTTCAACTTCGTCTCCGCAAGACGAAAATCGTCGACAGGTCCAAGCCTCAGAAGCAGCGCATCCGGCAGTCCAGAACTAACGCGGTACATCAAAGTACCGCAAGTGCTGCAGAAGTTATTGCTCATGGTGTTTCCTGTTGCGATGGTCTGATGGTGGCTGAATGATTTGAGGGTTGATTCGCCGCGGATGAAGCGGATGGATGAACTGGGGACGGCGAAGGCGGTGCAGAAGGCGGAGGAGCTGAGTTTGTGGCAGTCGGCGCAGTGGCAGATGAAGGTGTTTAGGATGGAGGAAGCGGATGTGAGCTGGGATTGCTTGTGAGTAAACGGGTATTTTGGAGCTTGAAGGTCTTGTAAATGTGAGAAAGGATATGGGAGGGATGCGGTAGAAATAGACAATACTTACAAATGCAAGCTGTACTGAGCCGCAGAGGCATGTTGATGTCGCTTCTTTGTCGTTGGACCAGCCGTCCTGGGCAAGTCCAGCCAATGGAAAGAAGCTGTCACTAGGTTTGGTGTCGGTAGCTGACATTGTGACTGACTTTGTGAGGGTATTTGAGTGTTAGGTCTTTTCGAGGATTCTGATTTGTTGTCGAGGGTGATGACTAGAGTTAGGTTTTGAACTGGGTTTGGGAAAGGATAAATATAAAGGACAAGCAAGACACTGGCACAGAGTAAATGCTTTTCAACAGCCGAAGATCAGAAGATCAGCTCAGTATGTATTAGAAATCAGTATCCAGCCACGGGACCGTGCAAGGCCACTCGGCACGAGTATTATGCGTTAGTTAAAAAGCGGGAGCCGGAGCGTGAGTTGTGCTTCGTAGAGTACTGTGATCTGATATCCGGCACGGCAAACAGAATTTGAGCCTCTACTCGGAACCCATTTTATGTGAGGTGACAAAGCGAAACTTATGCAAGCTCGGCAAGGTCGATCCGATCGGTAGTCTGATTGTTGCTTTCGGATGTTTCTGGTTCTAATTGCACAACCTGAAATCGGATATTTTAGAGGAGCTGAGTTTCTTCCGCCGATACGGTGGATGAAATTTACGAAGACTCAGTGAGTCCCCAGATCAAGTCAAAACTTGTTTCTTGAGTTTCAGTATCCAAGGAGTTTGTTCGCCTGTATTTGCGAAGAATTAGACGGTTTTGTAACTTCGTGTAGAGAGTATTCTTTCTGGTATTGTTATAGTTCTTGTCAACTGTCGTCTTTCAGATCGCTGTCATCTCAATAGGTGCTCTCTTCTAGATTTACTCTGCTTATATTGATTTACATCAAGAATATCGTTGCCAGCGTTTACCATTTCCTCAACTCTTGAGTTCTTCAAGTCATGTCCGATTTGATCATATCTGTTAGGCCAAGGTCGAAAAGTCCTTGCCATATCGATTCTGCGCCGCATGACATGCTCTCTTGCATATGGTGGATGGTTTTTATAATAAAATTCAACAAAGTGGAGAATCTCCAGACAGCGAAGACGTCTGACAGCTGAGCCTCGCAGATGCAGGATGACGCAGGCATGAAACATGTATGCTCCAGGGATGTTTTGCAATCCTCCAACGATCCTTCGTGCCAAAGTCACATAGATAGGCATCAAAAGTAGATTCATGGAATTTATGCTTTATACGCCTCACTGACCCCCACTCAAAAGCACTTCACAGATCGCATCTCCCAATTGCTTCGTACTTGCCTTCCCTCCGAGATCGCTGGAGGATAAGTCAGTCAAAAGAAAAATACCAGAATTCAATGGTTACTTACCCAGTCCGGATCTCCAATCCTCCGACATCCTTCGAATCAAGAACCTTCGCCACTGCGTTCTCGATATCTTTCGCCTCTTTCGTCATGCCAAACGAATACTTCAGCATCATGGCAACAGAAAGTATCATTGCCGCTGGATTCACAATTCCCTTCCCAGCAATATCTGGCGCACTTCCGTGAACAGGCTCATATAATCCTCTCAACTTTCCTCCTTCGCCTTCTCCGAGCCATCCACTCAAGCTAGCACTCGGCAATAATCCCAAACTACCAGGAACAACACTCGCAACATCGCTGAGAATGTCGCCAAAAGTGTTATCCATCACCACCACGCCATTGAAACTCGTCGGGGCTTTCATCATTAACATCGCAGCGCTATCAGCAAGTTGGTGACTGATCTTGATATCTGAAAACTCTTTTTGGTAGATCTCCGTTACCACCTTCCTCCAGAGTCTCGAGCTGGCAAGGACATTCGCTTTGTCACAGCTGATGACTTGCGTCGGTCCACCCTTACCATCAGAGCTCAGAGTTGGATTCTCTTTGCCCATCGCATAAGCTAGTTTAGCTGCGACTCGAGCAACTCGCTCAATCTCGGATCTCGAGTAGGCCCATGGATCACTTGCGAAATCTGCTTCTTCGACTTTCGTGCCGAAGTAAGCACCTCCGCAATTCTCACGCACAATGACAAAGTCGGTTCCTGCTATGATCTCCGGACGAAGAGGTGAGAGGTTGGTGAGTGATGCCGAGGGGAGATTGCAGGGTCGGAGATTTGCGAACAGAGAAAGTTCTTTCCGGAGGGTGAGAAGACCAGCTTCAGGTCTGATGGCGCCGGCTCCCCTGTTGTGTTCAGCATCCACGAATAGTTCACTCATAATTGTGCAGATTAGAAAATCAACTTACCATTTTGGACCTCCAACTGCACCGAAGAGAATTGCATCGCTATCTTTGGCCAATTGCAAGACGTCATCTGTCAACGGTGTTCCGTGAGCATCGATACTGCAGCCGCCGGTCATAGCTTTTCGGACTCTGAACTGAACACCAGATGTCCTCGTGATGGTTGATAGGACTTTGAGCGCCTCTTCCGCTATCTCAGGTCCCACGCCATCGCCTGGAAGAAGAAGCACCGAATGAACCTTGGATGTAGTCGTGGTTCTGGACACTAAGTTTGTCGCTAAGGACGCGGGAGAATCTTTGGAGGCCATGTTTCTTGTCGAGTTTGATGACTTGGAATGGGAGAATTGCGAAATACTTGATGTTCGTTGTAAGTGAAAGTGAAGTTAGGTTGGATTTGTTATGGGATATATCGAATTTGTGGGGTACATCGCGTATGCGGGGAAGGTGCCTCCGAGACCGGACTAAATTCTCGTGGCGATATCAATCTTGACACTTAAAGTAAAATCAGTGAGCCTCCGCACGCTGAAGAGCGCGTAAAGTGTCGTGGTGACAAATGTGGCGGCAGTCCTCGCGAGACTTAGCCGACACAATAACAAACAATCCGACTTTGGCGACGTTTGTTACCTCCACAAAATGTAACGTGCCAAGCCTTAAAATCTGTACAGTGCGCTTAATATCCTCTTCTATATATTCTTACACTCGTGAGTATTCCGGCTATGAGTGTTGTACTTCACAGAAGTCAAGTGTGTACGAGCGAATGAGAAAATAAATCACTTCTGTTATTAAACTTGCTATAGGATGTAAATGACCTAAGCTTTTCTTCACGTCCTGCTTGCACCACCCCTGAGCCGAAATTTAAGAGATCTGACCATCGATGTTGGGATAAATGCACGACCCTTCAAGCATAAATCGCCTTCAAGCCATTGGCATAACCATTGGTGTGTCCATTGGTATAGCCGTTGGATCTAGCCCCAGTTTGGTCCATCCCTCGCTTGGGTGTAGCTCTGATCGACTTAGTTCTGTTGAAGGTTGCAGCAGGCTTGTTCTCGATAACAAAGACTGCATCAGGCGTTGGTACGCCTGGAACTGGCACGATACGACTCGCTTCCTGCATCACTACACTGTTGACCTGCTGAATGGTAGTAGGCACTTGAGCCGGGTTCGCTTGGTATGAACCTCTGACCACGACCATTTCACCACTGGGGCTAAGAGTCGCCTTCTCGAACTTGATCTGGCTGGTCTTGAGAACGTCTAAGACCTTGGTCGCGACGTAAGCAGCAGAGGCACCCGCAGCGGCAATGCCAAAAGCAGCTGGCCAGCCCATTTGCATTGCCATCTGGATCCACTCGCCGCTCTCGAGGGACTCACCGGAGCCAATGGCCTTGGAAGCTTATAGATTTCAGCCATGTCATGTATTAGAAATCGGGCTCGAAGTACCTTGAGTCTTGTAGTTCCAGTCGGCTTGTGCGGGCGCGTATTCCGGACTGACATTTGCCAAGAGATTCTGGAGCATATTTTGAACCTTTTGAGCGTCATCCGACCCTTCTAGTATCAACCAGTCTGGGCCAATACTGTTCAAGGACGCATATCCAATCAAGAAAGTGCTCACTGTCTGCAGTTGAACGCGGCTTGGAAACCCATCAGCATTGATTAGGCGTGTGATCACTGCTTACTTACATCGAACTCTCGCAGTTGATCGACAAGAAGGAAGCGACAGTTCTTGCGTAGTACGCTTTTTCTTCGTCGCTTAGTGCATGTTCTGTATCCCACCCCAGGCGAAAGGTGAAGAGGGGTGCAGAGCTCGACGCTGGGGAAATAGCATCATTGCCTCGGATTGCCCGGGAACGCCTAATATAGTCGGGCTCAAGCTCATTTGTTGAACCATCGCGGTAGATAGTCACGCCTAGCGAGTTTATAGGCGTGATAGCCTGGTTCAATGTTGAGGCTTTGGTGGGGATCCAGTGGCCCGGGTCGTTCACCCCGTAGTCCTGCATTAAATTAGCTGTGGCTTCACCGATGATGTTCAGTTTGCACTTACAGCCCAATAAGCTGTCTTCCCGTCTGAGCTGAGACCCTGTGATATTTAGCGAATTACATTTCACCTGAGCAGTCTTCGCACTCACCCAGCCTACGAAGTACGAGTTCTGGTCCGTAGGAATAGAAAACTGCAGGGCATTGCTGATAGCATGCATGAAGAGACTGGAAGTTTCCAGGCTGGTGTCGAAGAAAAGCTGAACTAAGTTAGCTTCGTAGAAGAGCGTGGCGGGATGGTTGACGGACAGAGAATTCGTTCTTTGGAATGTATGAGATTTTGTCAAGTCCAGGCTTTGGATCAGCATCAACATAGATGCAAGTCCATGCTGTATTATCGCCAGTCTGACTGTAGACTGCTCCATGATACCTGAACGGCATTCCAACAGTGCCAAAGCTTCCTTCTGGGAAGTCAGGTGGTGGTGGTGCTGGGCCTGCAACCGGCATATCTGCCGATTTTGGACCCCAGGTACACGCCTGGCCAGCTTCAATGGGCTGGACCGAGGTTGCTCCTCCGACCTGTGTACAGAGTCAGTATACCGTAAAATGATCGGATTCGCGAACGTACATGCGCACCATCCACCACCTTCAGGACAGCTCCCATCGCATAGTTCTCGACCCATTGAAAGTCGTTCCGCGCGGTGAGCAAAGTGTTTGCCGTTCCTTGGAATACTACATTGTACGATCCATTGACTTTACGAGCGAAGCAGAGATTTCCGAGATCTGTACTGTCTTGCAACAATCGGGGATCGATGTAGATTGTCAGCGAGTAGGGTTGAGACATTTTGAGAGTGTGTTCGGTTGATGAGATTTTGATTGTAGAGGTGGTTTATTTGTGTGAATGAGAGAAGATGAATGAAATGAAGAGATCAAGGAGGGAGGAAGGCAGCTTTTATGTTTCTGTCAGTTGATCAAGCATCGTGAAAGAAGCAGTTATAAGTTATCATACACACTCCTCCAACTCAATGCACGGTTGGAATGCGACAGGCCAACCCCAAGCGAAATGTTTCAGCGTGTTCAGGACTTCTATAAGTATTGTATCAGATCCTCGTTGCTTAGCGCAACTCGTTCCTTAGTCCCAATCTCGGGAATTTAGCAACCTTTCCCCATTAGGAACATACTCAGAGGGAGTATGCCCAGTGACTCTGTTATACGATGAGAAGTATTGTCAGGCGCTTCAAAAATATAGGAATGCAATGTTGTCGATGATCTTCGCCTTTCGTCGCCTATTGAGGCCTTCAGTTCCGAGACTTCCCTTCCAACGCCAGCTAGTTTCACTGCCCGAATGACATCCAAGTGCACCAGTTCAGACAAGTACAAAGAATCTGACTCCTTCTTAGTGTTGAAACCTCGTAGGCTATGATTTATGTGTGACCAAGAGGCCAGGGAAGTAAGTACGTATACGTTGACATGCATTCAAAAAAGGCTGTCAGAGTCGAAGAATGCACGTTCACAAGTGTGCTCGGGCTTGAGGCAATGAGGCATAGTTGACATATCGGCCGAACTGATTGGTCGCTTCGGCCTGTCTAACTCATCGGAGGTGACAGGAGGAAATCATTATCGGGTTGCAGGAGCGTATGAGATGGCTGCAAACTTGCAAATTCGCAAACTCTGATGCAAGACAACACATCTTGGAATGACACGTACTTTCTTTTTTCACTTCCGTTGCATCTGACTAGTGATCTAATTTCATGCCGGCTTACTACCAAGCCTTGAGGGAAGCTGACGTGGAGCATTTTCGAAGGCTTTCCAGAAAATTCTTGGGGTGAGCAAAAGACGCGATGACGGCTGAACACTGTTGACGTTCAAAGATCCCCGACAAGACTCATGATCCACTTGAACTCATGACATGCTCATTATCACAAGATCAGAATGGGTAGAATGAAAGCTTGAGCGAGACTAAAGCAAGATTGTTGAGGTGCTAGGACAGGCAAAGGTGTTTTACCTTCATGGCAAACCACATGTCCAGTCTGCTGCGAGGCACTACTCCTCATTCCTGCCGGAATCACGGGTATGTTCACTGCTGCTACTACGTGTGTTCAGGCTCCAACTATCCCAGCCTGCCCATTAAATCAGGGACACAAAGGTCGGAGAACCAAGTCCGATCGAAATTTGATTGCACATCAGCGACGATCTGTTCATGTAGCTTAGGAGTTCCAGTCTTCAATTCGACAGAGGCCTAGAGTGCTTGTGATCAGATCCTCGGTCGAGAGACTTTCTCCAAGAGAAAAGAAATAATTTCGAGATGTCACTGTTGAGCAATTTTTCCAGACGTTGAATGAGGAGCTGAAACCTACCCTAGCAGGTTTCTACACAATTTCCAGTTCTCATGCTCAACTACGACAAAGCTTTGATCCCATCACATGGCAGCCTTTCCCTCTATAGTGGAGAGCCTATCAATCATTCCCTCACGATGCCATGATCATATGCTAAATGGCGCAGAGACTGATCAGATCCTAGTTCAAGCTCACTGGTGTAAAATCTCGCCATTCCTCAACAGCTTTGCGAAGTGGAAGGAAGTCCATTTCCGAAAGCCGCCAGTCATATAAATCACTGTCGATATTATTGTCCAGATCACAAGAGAATTGGAGATCAGAGGTTCCGATATATCCGTGTATATACTCAAGCTCAAAACTAGCCACGCCATCGAAGAAGATCTTTGCTGGTATGCTGCAAATCCAGATCTAGTAGAAGGTCCGTTAAGCTCCAACACCTCTCGTTCTGAAAGGTTCGCACAAAAAGACTTACCCAACGACTTTTTCACCTGAGCCATGATATATCACAACCCTCTCTGAATATAGCGTCGTACCTGAGCTAGAAACTTCCGTTCAGGTAATATACGCATGAGGAATTCGTGCTACAGCACCCCCCTCAAGACAGCCCGTCTAAGAATAACCGCATGGTACCGAGTAAGCCTGATTTTCTACCCAACTTCTGGAAAATAGATCCTGATATCTTCTCCAGACATAGTAAGACATTCTGAAAGGTGATCCAATCATTGACTAGCCACTTGCGCTCCGGGCCTTACCCGCTCGGGTGCTACCGAGGTTACTGCCACGCGCTAAAGAGGTACAGCCTGTGGCATCAGCATTCCAGCTGAGTCATCTGCATAGGCACGCGTAGATAGCAGCCAGATGAAGATCGCACATCAAAAAGACGAGTCGAAAAATCAATGCCTCTATTGGGAAGAAGTTGTTGCGTGTCTCGTCTCGAAATTGAAATGGAAACAAGAAACCTTCTGGCCGAACACGGCTGAAATGATAATCTTAAATTTGCAAAATTTTGTTATACTCGCATTTAAAGACCTAGGGAACTAGCTAGTAGACATTTTGAGATGGTCATCCCGTGGCCTAAGGTTCTCCATGTTAGACCAAGTGTTTTTAGACACCACTCAAATTATCTATGTTTCCACCAACGCAGTGCCAGCCACTTTACCGCCCAACCACATCCCTGAGCTCTGTCTTCGGGACCTTGTACGGCTTGACCTTGCTCCGGAAGTTCGTTCTCTGCTCGAAAGCATACGCCATTTCAATCAACTTCTCTTCTGACCACCGTCTCCCAAGAAAGCTCAGGCCGAAGCTATGCGAACGTCAACAAACACATCCTTTTTTCTAAGTTCAACTGACTTACGGAATACCTTCTGCACGTTCCACCAAGCCTCTTGGGTCCTTTACTATAGTGGATCCAGCAGGATAGACCCCCATAGGTACAGTAACGACTGGCGCACCAACAGGTGCTGCGAAGTGATGGGCCGAGTAATCTGCCGGCATTATTACGGCATCGAGGTTGTGACGATCCAGAGCACCGAGTAGACCACCTTCTGTGCCGTAGAAGAGATTCTTTTGGTACGCGACCCAGAATTCGGGAGATGTAGAGTTGAAGCCTAAGAGAGTCACGTCCCAAATCCCTGTATCTCGGTCTGGATACTCCTCCGACGGGTAGTTTTGAACGAATGCCCGCAGCGACGAAAGGTCGGTGATTTTGTTTGGGTTCGTGTTCAACTTGCTCAGAAATTTGGGTAAGTCAACCAGGAAGTCAGCTGATACGACTTGTCCCGGAATGGATGAGGTCCAGAACTCCTCGGCGGCAGTGAGATTTGTGTTGTCCACGATTATCGCACCAGCATTTCGGAGGACACTAAGTGCTTTCTCGAAGGCTGTCGACTGTGCAGGCTCAAAGGTTGTAGTCGAGCCTAGAGCGATTGCGTTTCTTGGTACGCCGATGCGCATACCAGAAAGACCAGAAAGCTTGCATGCCTTCACGTAATTTGGAACGTTCGGGATGGCTGACGTATAATTATCGTTCGGATCTTTTCCAGCAATAGCTTGTAGGAGATAAGCAGCATCTTTGACTGTTCTTGCGAGGGTTCCGATGGTGTCTAGGTGAGAGCTGACAGGTATGACCATGTATCTGGACGTCAGACCGGACGCTGACAATGGGTAAGTCTTTAGTGCAATCAGGCAGTCACAATTTGGAAACGGAGCTTACTGGGCTTGATTCCCACGATGTTATTTGAAGAAGCTGGTCTCAATATAGACCCATCGGTCTCGGTACCAATGTTTGCCCACGCCAAACCCAATCTAAGAATTATCAGCAGTGAGTATCTCCAAAGCACCCAATCAATGATGCGCGAATATAAAGCAGGGGATTGGCTTACGAAGCTCCAATAGCACTTCCAGTAGAGCTACCCCACGGGTCCTGGCCAGGATAATATGGACCATAAGCCTGGCCAACTCTTGCACACCACCCGTTGCTGGAATTAAACGAACGAAAGTTAGCCCACTCCGAGACACTTGTCTTCCCAAGTAGGATCGCTCCTGCCTCGCGGAGCTTCTTTGCGATTGTTGAGTCCTGAGGAAGTCTGGCTCCAAGAAGAGCGTAAGAGCCTGCTGTCGTGTTCATCTTATCCTTAGTTCCGATGAGGTCTTTGAGCAAGATCGGAATGCCATGTAAAGGCCTTGACGAGTCAGACCAGGTCGTTTGGAGCACATCGAGGATACTTACCCGCGGATATGCGCTCGAGATCGCTCTCGGTCGAGACTGGACGCGATGCTTAAGGCATCAGGGTTGAGTTCAAGCACAGCATGGAAATCATCTTGGACTTCCGATATCCTCGCAGAATAAGCCTGTGAGACTTCAGCACTGTTCCGTCAGTGATCGTATTTGTTTGGCTCACATTGACCAAATCGACGCTGCTGAACGACTTGCTCTCGAGACCTTCAGAAAGGGACATGAGGGTTGCGTCGATTAATGCTGGATATTTGGCTAGGTCTCCAGGTTCAGTAGTCTGATCGTGAGTAACTGGGAGCACACTTCACTAACCTGATGGATGTGGTGACCCCGCCAAGATAACTTGGACAAAAGCAAGGAAAACCAGGAGCAGTGGTACTCGAAAGCTCATGGTTCCTGACAATTCCATCATTTCAATTGGAGACTCGTCAATTGTCGGTGTAAAGATATACCAAGGCTCGTAGACCAAGCAGGACAAAGCTGTGTGGCCAATTTTTATGAGAAGATTTTGACGGAGCAGGAGCGATAGGGACTTGTACAATTCCCTCATCCAATGACCTCGACAACTTTCAGCGTACTGCAGGTTGACATGCACTTTGCATCATGATGGACCAATAGCAGTATTGGACGAGGAACTGCGGTAGTACGGAACGATCCTCCCGCCTTGTCTTGCCCACTCAAAACCTGGTATCCGGAGATCTGCCAAGAAGTGGCTGAATACAGGCCGCCCTTGCATATGCACACGATAAGTGCGATGAATGGCCAGACATTCAGGTTACCAGTGGATGCTTCTCTAGGAATAGTTGAGCGAACGCAAGAGCTAAAGACTTTTACTTCCATATCAAGATTTCTCCAAATGATCAGTGACGCTCAATTAAGGCCCAACGTTTCTATTAACGTATGCAGAGAATACATGCACGAGAGGGGATTTGACCTGCAGGAGAGGGGGAAGACTTCTCCGGAGTCTATTGACCAAGTGAACAGATGGACATGTATAAAAGGGCGTGGAATCTTGTTGTAATCAATTCGGTCAAAGCTTGGTAAACAACTTCCGAGTCCCAGGCGCTAATCGAAGCATGTGCGTTTGACCCTTTGACGGAGAAAGTACAAATCACGCAATCATCTAGGCATGATTTTTCTACTTAAATAGCTTGTGGTTGTTGTATAATGATTTATGACACTTCCACATGTTCTACATGTTGTAACTCATCAGTATCAACCTATTACTGCCACCACGTATCTTGCCATTGAAAGCGGTTCTGGATTCGCATAAGAGGGCTGGTCAAGGGATTGTGATAGCTTTATATACTCATCTGGATGGATGGAAAGTAAAAGATGACTCACCCCCACTTGAGGTCTTCTGCAGCAGCTTGATATTCCACCGAGTAAAACCAGAGTCTGCAGGGAAAGAGTTTGGAATTATACATGGAATAGGTCGGTGGAAGAGACAACGCAACCGCGTATAGCATTGAGCTTTCAAGTGTAAATTAGCACCAATAGTAGTGCATCAATGGTCATCCAATACGAACCAAAGATTACTATTACCCCTTTGCGGTTATCCATGGTGAGTTCTCCGAAATTGATTGCTGATACTACCGGTAAGGTGGATCCAAGTGGTCTATTACCACAGAGCTCTTTGGCCCAACAATTGTCTCAACTTACAACGCAGCATGTATATTGCGTCCCTATCTTCACGCCACTGTCAATGTAGAGGTTGCTGTCACTCTTCCACCAACCTCACAACCTGCCCCCCTCAAAGCTCCTACCCACACTCAGGTTTTTGTAACACAACCCACGTTGCCAAAATGTTCTTTCCTCTTCAAGCCGACCTGACTCAACTAAGTAGGAACTAAAGCAATAATTATCTGATGCGCAGGAGCTACCTGAATCTGCTGAAATAGTCGAGGTTCCACCTCCACTTCCTGCAATCCTCGTCTGGCATGTGAGGTATATTTTATATCTGCAAGACTACTTCCCCTTTACTGAAGCTCAGCATAAATATCTTCTCCACGGACTTTCGACGCATTCGCCTCATCGATTCCTTTTCACTTCTTCAACCACTTTTCTCTCAATTCATCCTCCTCCTGCCCTGTTGTCGAAAAGAGACTTCACTGAGGGCGATATGTAAGCCCCCCAATCATCTCTCCTAGCTAGCTGACATCCGGCCCAATCTGCAATGACACACATCGAGACTCGTTTTGCGATTCCTGAAGTCTCGATTTACCTTCCCTTGTCTTGCAGCGTCTCGAACCACACGTCAGAGCTGAGGATTCTAATCTCTTTCAGGGTAATAGGAAATCTGTAAGACATAAGCTAGCTGATCTGTGATGACTAGATGTGTTGGGGATGCTGTCATTTACCAAATTGCTCTCATTTCCACCACACTGAATGTCGCCTTCCCTCGACGTCAATTGCTGACTTGGTCGGGCAGAAGCTAATAATATACTGTAAGTGGGGGAGGGG
>JAFJYH010000514.1:0-21132 GCA_017365405.1 Cadophora malorum | reverse complement strand
TAAGAGACAGAATTCCCACCCCTCGAACTCCCTTCCCACGAACTCCCAGCATCGCTCCTTCCTCCACTCGCACCAGAAGTAAAGCCAACCCTTGAACCACCCTGCATAAACCCAGCAGGGCCTCTATCCGGTAAATCCGTCGCAGGAAGCGGCGGAGGCGGCAACATATCTGGCGGTCCTGTATACGAATGTGAAGATGTCCCCGGAGGCACTAGTGGATCGATATCGTTACTAGGCGGAGGAGGAGTAGAGCCTATACTTTCGAGAATGGCATCGATCCGCCGCTGCATTTCCTGGGCTTCAGCTTCTGCGGCAGGATCTGGCACTACAGGTGGAGGCTCGCTGGTGTCGATGTATTGTGGTCCATCATCGTCTGCAGCTGGTGGCGTCCGGCTTGTGTCGATATATTGTGGTCCGTCCTCTCCACTGCCTTCCTCATCGTCTTCGTCAAGCGTGATTTCCTGCTCATTCTGCACCGCCCTCTCCTTTTTCTGTCCAATGACCCTCTGTTTCCCTAGCGGAATCATATTGCCACCACTGCCCGTACCCTTCTTCCCACCTCGATCCAGCTTTTCCAATGCCTGTCCCTCAACGAAAGCGTCCGTCGTCGGGTTGAATTTTCGCTTTTTGGCAGCGGGCTTGCCGCCAAAGGACGAGAAGCCCATTGCCGCTGCCATGGCGGCACCCTCAGAGTCGGAGTCGGACATATATGTGGTTGGAAAGGGCAGATTTGAACGTCGTGGGAGTAGGTAGGTTGTGAAGTTCAACAAGACGAGGCGGACGTTCAGCCTTGTGGATGGGGAGTGAGGTTGGGGATGGGCTAGGCTGGATCAGGGACGCTAATGCGTCTGTCAAGTTCGAGGGCTCGAACTTCACTTATTTAACACCTATGGCTTCATAATTCGAATTTGATTGTCCGGCGCCTTTTGAGGACATTGAAATCGAAGTTCACCTTGAAATGGTCTCGAATATCTCTGATGATATTCCCGAATTCTGAAGCCTGATCTTTGCAGTCGCAAGTAGGAGAGTACCATTAGGTAGAATTTCCGTCTCATTCTTTTGTTTCAAAATTAGTTGCTATATGCGGTTTGTTCACCTCTCTAAGAATTTCTGTTTGTTGTACTGGTTCGTGATATTGCGCCGGCGAAGTCTCTACGCCATTGATCCTTTCCAGTTGCTTGACAAGCTCGAGGTCTTTTCGAGCTTTGAAAGTCACAAAAGGGTGTCGGTACATCAAAATTTCAAGCCGAGGCTTTGTGTATCGCACAGTGCCGTCTCCAAGTGGGCAATGCCTATTGTCCACCAGATGGGACGGCATATGTCCTTAAATATATGTTGCCAAGCGCGGCCTCGATTGTGGCCCTGAGAATGTTCCAATCAGGATTGATGACACTTCGGTGAGCTGAAAAAGTGGCAGCTTGTGAGGCAACGATTGTGTTCACTTCAGTTCCAGCATATATTACTGAGATCTCTTGGAGTTTGAAATCCCCTTATGAGTAAGTAGAGATTCTAACTTGACCTTTCACAGTTGCTATTAAATTACACTGCGTCAAAGTTGTTGGTGCTCATGGATCACATCCCGCGTCCTTACAATGCCGTTGGCGCACCATTCGAGTTTCCTCATTTGTCTATCGAACAGTACGACAGAGGGTCGTTCTTAACCTATCCAAATCGCAAAGGCGTCGAAAGTCCGAGTGCCATTTCCCCAGGAAGCGATACAGCGACTTCTTGGGCAGCATTTCTTCAAACCTGGCTCTTTTTCGGACTTTTACATGAGTTCCTGGAGGACGACTACACCAACGACAACGATTGGACTTGTGTCAATGATGCCCAGCAGATAATTCTATGCACTAGAAACCTCGCGGCTGTCACAAGTCACCACTGGAAAGAACGATACGAGAAAGAAGAACGGATGCATCACCTCATGACATGCTTCGGCCGAGCGTTTGAAGTTGTAACCTTGGCTTGTGAGTTTCGCGGAGCAGATGCAGAGGGTCTGATCAGCGTAGCTATCCTTGTCAATCTCCTGGGAGGTGTGATCCGAGCCCTTGGGGGGCCATCTAAGGACATACCGCCAGGGTATTGGACTGGTTATTCATGGCCTGGTCAAATGTTGGAACCGATCAAAAAGAAGCTGCTCCGCCACGGATGGTGCCCTTCAGAAATCATTCCCATCCTCGAGAATTTGGACATCAGTATTGCTTGTATACAGCTGGAACCCCCGAACCCGCAATTTCAGCATGCTGAATGTGATGACAAATTTTGCAAGATGTTTTCTGCACATTCGTCTATGATGACTTATCCGGAGCCTGGACACGTTATCGATGGATGTGACTGCGCATGGTTCGAATTAGACGTGGGCAAAGCCCATGATATCCTGCTTGGAGGGAGCTTGCCCGTTATTCTAGTAGCAAATGATGGGGAAAGGTGGAAACCTCGAGTCGAACATTCAGACCCCGTGCATCTCAATGTCACCATAAAAGCTTCGGACATGGTGTCGAACTATGTTGCTTTCTCGCACGTCTGGTCTGATGGACTCGGGAATCCCCATTCGAACCGACTAAGAGTATGTCAACTTGCTCAACTGCAAAAATTAGCTTCAGGTATTGAACATCAGAAGATATTCAGTGAGATGAGTGCTTGCGGCATCATATCCAACTGCCCTGAGTGGTTCTTCGTTCCGGATAGCGAGCCACCAACTCCTTTCTGGATCGACACTATATGCTGCCCGACACATCCGCCCGAAGCGAAGGACCTTGGTATAAAGACGCTTCAGCAGACATACAGGGGTGCTGGCTCTGTTCTGGTCCTAGACTCTTATATTCAGCGAGGCGTCTTCCAAGAAATCGGCGATCAAGAGATTCTCCTCAGGCTTGAATGCTCTAGGTGGATGCACAGGCTCTGGACACTACAGGAAGGTATCCTCGCCAAAGAGCTATTCTTACAGTTCAACGATGGCCCAGTTGGCTATTTCGATGTGTTTAGACGGTTCAGAAATCTCGTTGACCAAGGGGATGTAGTAGCCAGAAATCTTCTCACGAACTTCTTTCTAACGAACAAAATCTTCAGCAAGGAACTTTTCAAACCAGAGATGTCGACCCAGGCAGCTTCTTCCATTCTCTATCGAACATTGCATTACCGCTCGACAACTGTGAAGTCCGACGAGGCGATATGCATAGCCAATACTCTGGGGCTTGATATCGAAAGAGTACTCCAAGCTGGAAAGGACAGCCAGCTCGCCATGTCAATTATCTGGAAATTATTACCGCATATTGATAGCTGCATCATATTCAGCACGACTCCAAAGCTCCAGATACCAGGATTTGGGTGGGCTCCCGAAACCTTCCTTGATCCTGATGGGTTCCCCGAGAATAGTACAGAAGCGGGAACTTTGACTCATGATGGGCTTGAGGTCAGATTTCCTGGCTTTCTGTTGCGGATAGAAAGCGCACCTTCTGGTGTTCTCGAGTACAAGGACCGCGGTAATAACCGGTACACCTACCGATGTTATGCGAAGGCTACCAATTGGTTTCAAGGTGCGGACACGTTTGCAATAATTGCCCGGCGTCCTCTCGCCTCTCAGATTGCAAGCAAACCCACTCAGAGATGTATTTTGGCAAGAGTCAAAAGCCAAGAGGACCGTTTGATTTCTGTGGAAATTGTTGACCATGGAAGAGGATGGCAAATAGGCGCGAAAGAGGTCGATGAAAGTGCACGAGGGACTGAAGTTGTAATTGAGGAGCACTCTCTTGCTACCAGATTACCTGATCGTCAAATATGGTGTATAATGTAAAATCATCGAAAGGAGAGAGCCTCCCGACCAGAAACAGAAACTTTATATGTAAGCTCTACACACCGACTGTGTCATACCAAGCTACGGCACATCTTCATGGCCCTTAGCAAAGCCTCCTTTGAGAACCTCAGTCTTCCCTCCTCTATTTTATCAAGGATCATCACTGACTATATGTATCTTCGATTCTCAATCAATTCATTTACTTCAAAATATTTGGGGGCCTCATCACTGAATCATTTCCTCACACTATTCAGCTTCATAGGCTGTTCTTATCACTGGCCTTGTTTACCTCGGCTCGCTTACACTCTGGCGAAAATCTTACGCAGCATTAGATGAAAGCGAACAGCACTGGCATGGATACCTCAGAATCAAATACAGGTCACTAAATGACATCTGTAGTCCTTATGACTCTTAAAAGCGGTACTTCCACCTGCTTCCAAACCTGCTTTTGAGGCTACTCTAAAACCGTCCCTGCTTAAACGTTCCCCAGATATCACCACTGTAGAAATACCCGGACATCACATCTTGTCATTTCACATAGATCATCTGCACCAACCAGAGATGAGACAAACAAGAAATCGGCAAGCAGCCGCTCCCTGCACGCAGCATGTGCTACGTAGATAAGCTTGGACCACGCTGCTGGCCATCGAAACAAGACAGGCAAGACAAAGCGCTCCTCTACAGCCTACAAACCCTACGTCACATCCTCCAATCCGCCTCAAATGGCATATTCATTTTCTGCGCCTCGCCTCTGAACCCATCCATAAGATCAAACTGCGAACACTTCATCAATCGACCCAGCATGCGTCTTCTGCCAATGGAACTCCCAATCGTGATGAGCGTGCCGACAAAAGTTACGGATGCTATGCAGAGGGCGAGGAACTGTCCCCAGCGCAAAGGGACGCAATTATCTGTAGTTGGAATAGTGGTGGTGACGGTGCTTGATGGTGAGGAGATGAGGGTGTTGAGGGTGGAAATGGTGACTGAGGTTGAAGCAGCCATTTTGGTTGGAGAGAGGTTAGTGAGATGGCTTTGGGAGAGGAAGGATAGAGATGGGAAAGTTGCAGATGTCTAAATTTTAGAAAGTCGGAAAAATCAAATAGGAAGGAAATGTAGTACCCGTGATTTTATGATGAACAAAACTAGAAGGGAAGATAATAGGAATTGATATCTAAGGAGCTAGGCAAACAAAAGATGCTCAAGTACTCGTTGTGGAAGGATCAGTTCTTGGTACCGAAACATTCCAACGTTTGGAGTACCAACTAACAATACCTGGTGCAGTGGGTTTGAAGCTTTGCAGAAATCATCCGGCGCGGAAGAGCAGCTCACAAATGGGTGACGTCTAGATGTCTAATGGCAGACTTCAGTGTAGCATTTTGTCTACCTATGTACATTCCACGCGCGAGACCATACCTTGGTATTCACTTGCAGCAATTCCAATCTTCATATCTCTAACGCCGGTAAATGCCAATTGTGCTTGCCAGCCTGACGCCTATTTTGTTTTCCCTCCAGTACGCCCGCCAAAACAAGCCTCGGAGAGACCACGATTACGTCTCCGTCGCCAGAATCATCTTCTCTCTCTCATTTCGTCTCTTCGAAAACTGCTTCTTAGTATGCTTCCTTTCATTCTCCTCTCTCCTCTTAATAGCCTTCAATTCCTCCGTCTTGATCTCGCCAGCCTTCTTGACAACCTTCGGAATATGTCTGTGACGCTTGATACGGCGGATCTCAGGCATATGAGCGTATCTCTCTGTCAGGGCTTCGCTGTATTCGAGAGCTTGGCGCTGTTTCGCTGATTTGATACCGCTTCTCTCGGAGGCGTTGGCGCGCCATAGGCGGATGTTTCCATCGTCCGAGCCGGAAAGTATGTATTTGGAGTCGGGGGTCCATTTGCAGGAGAAGACTCGCTGCATTCGCTTTGTGTGATAGATGTCTCGGGAGTGTCCTTTCATTCTGCTCCAGAGTCTGACAGTCCGGTCATAACTTGCGGAGACAAGCTCTTCTCCAGTAGGGCTGAATTCTACGTCCATGACGGCTGCTACGTGGTCCTTCAGTACATTGAGTGCTCGGTCCATTTTCCGCATGTCGAATATGTAGATGTTGTGGTCTTCGCTAGCAACTGCGAAGTTCATTGCCTCCATAGGGTTCCATGATATCGCATTTCCGGGGAACTTCAAGATAGTCCTGGCAAGAGGCATGGATGTCCGTAAATCGTACAGAACAATTGATCTGTCTGTTGCAGCCGAACCAAGGATAGAGGTTTCAATAGGATTGAAGGAGACATTCGTGATTGTATCCGTAGTTGTAGGCCATCTAAGGACTTCTGGTGTGGCATTTTGTTTCTCCAAATCGTAAATCGAGATGACGTCGGAAGAGACTGCAAAGGAAGCCTTCGAACGATGGTGTGATATACTCGTGAAAGCATTTGTCCCCAACCAAGTTGCCGTAGGAGCACTGTCAGGTTGCGTATCATATGGAGACCATAGCTTGACTGATCGATCACTGGCACAAGTCAAAAGCTTCTTGTCCTGAGTCCAGCACATTCCCTTCACCAGATTCTCATGGGCAGAAGTATGCCAAATTTCGTCCCTGCTTGTCAAGTCCCAGACCTTGACGATTCCATCACCACTTCCACTAGCAAATCTCTCCAACGAATTCGGGTCCTTCGCAAGTGTATAGACTCCGTCGACATGACCTTTTCCAAGTTGCGCAATGAACGGCGCTGCGAACATGCGCTCTAGTTTCGTCGCATTGAGGGCTCGAGTGTACTCGCGTGAGCGAGCAAATGGATGGAGGGCTGGATCGAGATTTCGGGGTGCTTTTTGCGCCGATGTCCCTGGGGCTTGCGCCGAAGACGAAGGCCTACTTAAAGCTTTGATTTTCTGATCTCCTAATTAGCAAATACCCGAGGAACTTGGAAGAATTCAAGAACATGCCATTGTGTAGTTATGAAATCATCGCCATTACCATGTTCCTGCGGGGGAGAAGTTTATCAAAATTATATGGAAGCGGCCGCATTGGTGCAGGGATCTAAACTTTAGCGCATTCGCGTCTAGCTTCCGCCTTGCGTTAAGGTACAGCAAGAGAGAGCTCCCAAACAACCTCAACATAAACACCATACCCATCTTCCACACGCATCAAGATGGCTCCAGCAGACTCAGCACGGATAGTGGAGGCGAAGAAGTTGACAAAGTCGAATCCGAGGGAGGCGGAAGCACAGTACAAGGAGATCATATCCAAAACACCTTCTGCGACTTCAGATGCTGCTGTACGAGAGTATGAGACTGCTTTGGTCAGTTTAGGAGAGTTATATCGGGATCAGAAGTGAGTTGGGGATTCAAAGGGCATTGTTGAAATGATATTCACAATTCCAACAGGAAGCCAAATGAGCTGGTAGACCTCATCACAACAAGTCGGACGGTATTGTCTTCGTTCGCAAAGGCAAAGACAGCGAAGCTCGGTATGTATATGCATCCACGTCGCCATTCGCCGAGGACTCAGTACTGACATTCTTTCTCAACAGTTCGCCAACTTCTCGACCTCTTCCACGGCATTCCTGATACGACCGACACCCAAATCACTGTCACAAAGTCTTGCATCGAATGGGCTACCTCCGAACGACGAGGCTTCCTCCGCCAGAACCTCGAGACCCGCCTGGTAACGCTCTACATGACCAAAGCCTCCTACTATGACGCCCTCACCCTCATCAACAGCCTCCTCAAAGAGCTCAAGCGCCTCGACGACAAGCTCGTACTCGTCGAAGTCCAACTCCTCGAGTCGCGCGTCTACCACGCCCTAGGAAACGTAGCCAAAGGCCGTGCAGCCCTCACCAGCGCCCGCACCTCCGCCGCATCAGTCTACACCCCTCCTCTCCTACAAGCAGGTCTAGACATGCAGTCTGGAAAGCTCCACGCCGAAGACAAGGATTTCAATACCGCATTCTCGTACTTCATCGAAGCCCTCGATGGCTACCACACGCAAGACGAGCCCGAGAAAGCCACCGCCGCGCTGCAATACATGCTCCTCTGCAAGATCATGCTTAATCTAGCCGACGACGTCAACCAACTCATGACCAGCAAGCAAGCCGTCAAGTACGCCGGCAAGAACCTCGAAGCCATGAAGGCCGTTGCGCGCGCACACTCCAACCGGTCCCTCGAAGAATACGAGAAGGCCCTCGGCGACTACAGACACGAGCTCGGCAGCGACCCGTTCATCCGGAACCATCTCCGTCGTCTCTACGACGCCATGCTGGAACAGAACCTCATCAAAGTGATCGAGCCTTTCTCCCGCGTTGAGATCGACCATATCGCTAAGATGGTGGGATTGGATACGCAGCAGGTAGAGCGCAAGTTGAGCCAGATGATCCTCGATAAGGTTATTATTGGAGTTTTGGACCAGGGTGCAGGGTGTCTGATTATTTTCGACGAGACGGAGAGGGATGAGGGGTATGATTCTGCATTGGCGACGATTGAGAAGTTGAGTAGTGTGGTGGATGTGCTGTATACTAACCAGGCGTCTATGCTTGAATGAGCGGTCTGACGAGGTGAGATGTCGTTTGGCTGGCTTGCTGGATTCGGTGGATACTTAATGGGTAGTCCTCCTAGATAAGCATGGGCATGGGAAGCATATGCACTGTATCATAGAGGCGTAGATGCTGGATGGATGGACGGATGCATGGATGGCAGCGAAATGAGAAATTGAACCCATTGCCAACTACTCAGTCCTCTCATAGCGCCCATTTCACACAATGACAAACCACTAGTTTGAACACTCCGACTTTGTAACGGATCTCAAGTGGAAGCCATGCCAAATTACACAACAGAAGATATGGCCGAGCCAATGTCCAAATTTCAAGGATATACGGGACTTCCATCGAGGCTTTGGTTTGTTCTTAAGCAGTATGCCCGTCAAGATCCAATTGCTAGTACCTCTTCCTAGAAGACAGATAGTCTATATGAAGACCATTCAAACATGGACAAAATTGCACCAGCCAGCGCGAACGTAACCCGCGAGAGATAATTGAGAAACTCCAAGGCACGTGCATGAGCTGAAAGCAAAGCTTACTTTGATTTTAGTTTTCATTCCAATTCGTTTCTTCTGGGCGCGAAATCTAGATGCTCCCTTGAAAGGTTGAGAGAGGAAGACGCGCCATGCCATGGTATATCCCATCCCATCCCAGAACCGTTGCAACTCAAGTCCATCCATAACCACGCCTTATACCGATCGCCTTCCAATTCAAAGACAAAGAAAAACAAAGCAGAAGCAGGGAGAGCCAAAAAAAAAAAAAAAAAAACCCTCCAAACGCCATCCATCCATCCTTCATCAGGCATCATGCAGTATGATATGCACATGTATACAGCTCACCCAATGCCAGCCATTATCAACACCACAAACGTTTTAGCAGAGAGCAAGACAACGAGAAATGTAACACCAGCTCCTCTCCTACCGTCCTCTCCTCTTCCCAGTCTTCGTAACACTGTCATCCGTCGCCTGCCTACTCATCGGCGTCCCACCCATCGACGACGCACCCTGAGAAATCTGCTTCAGCATCGGCTGCCCACCATAATCCTCTCTGAGACTACTAGTAGGGAGAATAGGACCAGCTACCTTCTCCTTATTATCAGACTTGACCCAATGCTGATACTTCCTAGGATACGCAGCCTCCTCAAGTAGACTCTTGGCGCCCTGCTCGACGTCGAGATTGCTGCCGTAGCCTTTCTCGTCATTGAGAGTGCGCGCACGACGCATGACTTCGATGTCGGCGTTTGCGTCTTCGGCGCTGAGACCTTGGAGGGAGACGACGGCGTCTTTGCTGGGGTTGGAGGCGAATTGTCGGGCGTTATGCTGGTTGATCATTTGTGGGAGTTTGGGGATTTGGCGGGTGAGGGAGAGGAGGTTAGAGGGGTAGTTGAGGTCGTCGTTGGTGAACATGTCGATCCCGTAGCCAGATGCTACGGCGGCGCCGCGGGTGCTGCGAGTTGCGTGGGAGAATTGACGCTCCATCATTGCGCCTCCGGTTGGTGGAGAATCGGCATCTTCTGCTTCGCCTTCACCTGCTGCTGGAGCTTTCTCGTGATCGGAGCTTGAGTCTGACTTGCCATTGGTTTGGTTGTCTGGATCGTCAGAGAAGGGTGGATGGCGGAGCATGTAGGAGTGAGCGGCGAGAGCAGCAGTGTTGTAAGCCATTGTGAGCTCCTTCTCATTGAAGAGCTTGTCAACACTGTACAGAGAGGACTCGACTTGGTGTGCCATCAATTGCTGCTTCTCAGCGGCCCAAGAAGGAGTGCTCGCACCATTGTCAATGCGCTGACGGCTGGGAGCAGGAGACTCGTCGCTATCATGAGCCTTACGCTTGCGCTTATGATTCTCGGGGAAGTTGGGAAGCTCCTCTGCATCTCGGCGGTGTCTAGTAGCTCTCTTGCCAAGAATACCACCTGGGCTGGCGGGGTTGGCGATTGCGAACTGGCTCGGGTGTAAGAGTAGAGCATGTGTGTTTCCCTCTCCGATCTCGATAGCATCCTTGTCCTTCGAGAGGCGAGCCTTCTTGCTCATGACTGAATTGATCAATCGATCTCGAAGGGTGTCGGAAAGGGACTTGTATTCGTTCTTGGAAACCATCTTCTTGTAGGAGTGGTAGGAGTTGATTTCGTTCATCTTGACATCGTAATCCCGCTTAGAAACAATTAGTGATGCCGTCCACCAACTTTGGAACGAGTCCTTACCTGAAGGGTAACAATTGCAGAATCTCTCTCCTCCATAGCATCATTTACCTCCTTTGCAAAGTCGGAGTAAATCCTACCAGTTCGCAGAGGAGGATCTGTAGAGACCGACTTCATCATAGTCTTCTGAACATTATTCCTGACCAGATCGTCGATCTCTTCGGCACTGTCTGGAAGTGGATGCTTGGAGTGGACGTCTGCCTCGGCGATGAGATTGGAGTCGACTTGAATGGATTGGAGTTGGGCTCGGTAGTGTTGATCTCGGTTGGCAGAGAAGGACATGGTAATTTCTTGTAGGCGTTCTGCAAGGACAGTGCGCTTCTTGTCTCTCTTGGAGAGTTGTTGAGGCTGGAGAGGAGGGGAGTTGGACTGGTGACGCTCGATTCGGTGTGAGGCGCCCATCGTGGGGGAGAGTTGCGGTGATGGACTCATGGCCATGATTCTCGAAGTTTTTGCAGTTTGTGCCGAGGTAGAGTATGGTTCAGCGAAGCTGTAAGTAACGAAGTAGAAGTTGTGTCTAAGGTAGTCAAAGACTGTAAAGCTCTTCCAAGTTCGTGGTTTGAAGTTCGCAAGCTGTAGATTTTGGAGAGAACTGCGAGGACGAGAAGAAAGATGGAGGAGCCCAAAATAATTAGCTCATGTGCGCGAGAAGGTTTTCTTTCGTATTGTTGTGCACCTGCGGCATTGATCGGTCGGTTGATAATAGCAGAGAGTGGGTGGTGTTTCTGTTCCTATTGTCCCAGCTTGAGAGAGGAGTCTGGCAATGGGCATTTGCGCCAAATCGCACATGACGCGAGCCCGAACCCTGCAATCCACCGAGGCTAGGAACATCATTCTTCCGATACGAAAACGTGATCTGAAAGAGTCCATCTTGTTCACGTGTGATCAATAGCCTTTATTCAAAAAAGCAAATCTGGAAAGATTGGGATAATTTTCCGGAAGATTGAATTTGTAAAGGCGATTACCCTTTCTTCGAAGGTGTGGTTGAGTAGGATAATTTTCCGCTCTCAAATGTAGACTCGAGTAAGCGAGATAATCAGAATAAAGGTCAACAGAGACTCCATCAAACCTATAAATATCATGTTTGCAGTCGACGTGAAGATCGTACCAGATAATTCAAAGCAAAATAGTGCCTACATCTCGAGCGTAGTAGTCTTCATGTGTCTTTTTAAGGATGATATCGAGTCGTCCCCATCCGCGTAGTACACGTCACAAGCAACGCTGTCTAGGTAATACGGAAGAAAAGCCTGTCATTAATTGACTGATCGATCCATTTATCTACCAGAGTTTCTATCGAACTCACAGACCTCTAAGCACATCATTTCGCTAACCATGTAAATGTGCTCTGCGTTACGACCATGCATCCATTGCTTTTCGCCAGGAACAATCCCATCCTCAAATGCAAGTATGCCATATAGAACGCCCATGTGATGCAAAGACCTATGTATGCATACCTCACTTGATATTATCAAGTCGAGAAATTCGTCTAGTCATTAGCCCCATCCCAAAACGCCAGATTGTAGTCCCCTGCCCAGTTTTCGCAATGAGTAACGCCGCCCATGTACGCGCATGCACATTCCAGAGTTCAGGTACGCCACGCTCTCCCTGTCATATCATACCGTAGCATGAGATGTGATACTAGACCAGAACGCCTTAGTACCCACTTGAACTCTCGCCAGAACCACCAGCAGGGTTAGCAAAATCACGGAATCCAGGCGGGACAGCCCAGCCATGCATCTTGCAAGAACGCTCATAAGCATCGATTGCCTCCGCAGTTCCGTAGTCGCGCTGTGATCCCTTATGCTTACTCTCTAGACGAGCCGGGCGGTCAATGTTCATCATCTCGACGCGGACTTGAAGAAGGACGCTCTCAATCGTGGAGACTGAGGTCCAGCCCGTGTTGGTCAACAACTCCATGCACATCGCACCGCCAGCTGTGACGTGACCACCACCACCAGCTTGGAATGGTAGGAAGCGAGGTCTGATGACACGAACAAAGGGTGGGCTGAATGGGTAGTCCTTTCCGAAGCGGATTTCGAGAACAATGCTTGTGACCCCAGCTGCCTTCATGTCCTGTGCGAGCGGAAGGGTGGCATCGAAGGAGTGCAGTTCCACGATCCATTGGTAGACATTGCTGATCAAATCCGGGTTGATGTACCAGCCAAGTTCATGGAGAGGGGTCTTGGCTTGGATGGCCAGCACTTCCTTCAGGTTCCTACTTAGCGTCTTCGTCGCTGAAGATCTGGCATAGAGAGGAGGCTGGAGCATCGGAAGTGTTGATTGATCTAGGGAGCCGGCGACAAAGTCTGTCAACGGCTTCCCATCCTTCTTTGGTTTCCTGCATCCAAATTAGCAGAGAAGTACAGGAGAAGTGGTGGAAACTGACATTAGCACAATCTGTTCACCCAATTTGCCCTTGCCCTTGTCTGGTGCACCTTCATCGTCCGAGAACATAAAGTCGATATCGGATACGTTTTCCCCATCACTCTCCAATTCAATGGCCTGTGGAAGGTTGCCGGGTGATCCATTTTTGCGTTTTTTCTTTGCAGGTGTATCGGTAGCACTGACTCGAAAGGCTCGAGAGATCGAGGCCGCGCAGAGAGGAACACCAATCGGCTTGCCAAGAGTTGAAAGAGCTGGTCGCTTAGGATCTTGCTCGACCTCCATCGCAACATTCACATCGCTATACCTTGTAAGCCTCATGACAATTAAAATGGGTCATAAATAATATCATTTAAAACAAACAGCAAAACCGTTAGAAAATTCGAACATACCTTGAGATTTTATTTGAATTCGCAGACATCGGGTTCATGTAGTTGGGTTGATCCGGAGCTCCCGAATTACCTCCCTGAACTTGAACCAAGAGGTATCGGCATTGGATCCAATCGATATGCTGAACGACAAGGTACGGACTGCTGCTAGCAAATTGTTGGGGGCAGTTGACGATTTCGTTCAAACTCATGGCTGAATTGACCTTCAATTCAGAACCATGCCATCTAATCTATAGTGAGGATATATCAGCGGGCCATATCCAGTTATCTGGGACACGGAGGCTTACAGTGTTGGGTTGAGCATAGCCTATGGAGGTGCTCTGGTCAATTGCATGATACACACCGTGGCCATAGGCTCTGCCATTCAGCGTCTCCTTAAAGTCAAGTCCAGATCTGATGATGCTGTGCCAGTTGCATAAAGCACTTCCATGCCACGCAAAAATTGTTGGGTATTTAGCATCGAGGACGCTTTGCTGTGCGCGAAGAGAATTCAAAAATCGTTGTTCCTTATCTGGCGATCCCTGTGCAAATCGAAATTGAACCCAACTCTCCGAAATTCCCGTCAATCGCTGATCAAGTCTGGTCTTTGACATCGCTAGCTCTGCGTCGGACTGACCAGGGCATCTATCGACCTGAACGATGCATGAACGATTCGATGCGATAATCCAGCGAAGCATGCCGAGTGCAGCTGGTGATACGCGTTCCTTCCAGCTCTTGAGACTTGGCTCACTGTCACGGCTTTGTTGAACAAGGTATGTACGAAGTTCCCGAATCGATGGCAAGGTTTCTAAAAGCATGACGATTGTTTCGCCCTTTTGTACATCGTTCATCTCGTCGAAATTTTGGTTGTATATTGCAAGCTTTGCTGTTACCAAGGAGGGTGGTGGTGGAGTAGTCGCAGGAGTTGCAGGTACTCCGGCTAGAGTCGACGATCCATCAGAAATTACCATGCCGTCATGACCAAGACGATTAACTGCAGTCAACGACAGCTTCACGAGCGGAAAGTAGGAGATATCTTCAACACGAAAGTGATCTGGAGATGATCGGCCTGACAAAAGTTAGTGAATACTTGGGCGGATTGAAGTTGACTTACCAGCAGCTATGATTATGACCCAGTCTCCATTCCGAACGGGAGAAGACATGAGCTTCTCATCGACGAATGTAACTTCCTGGCGTTGGAGATCGAATTTTACCTCAATCTGCAGTGAAGAAGCATCTGGAATTTCCATTGTAGGATTTGCGCCGTTTTTGGGCAAGGTGGGGTGCATTCTACCAGCATAATTGCTACCAGTCACAGAGCTCAGCACCGGAGGTACCGAAAGACTCATGCCAGTCGGGTACTCACGAAGCCGACGGGCCTGCCAACATGTGTTAGTAAATGTCTCGAGTTGGAGCGGAGAAGCCGAAAGTAGACCTACATATGCGCTCGCGTAGCAGAAACTGACAAGCAGGTCAACCACGTATGGCTGCGTCAATATCTCATGCTCGACACTAGGTCCGAAGCCTAACGACATGTACTGATACAGACAGAGAGGCTTGCTGCAGACATACGGCTTCAGTGCCTCGAAGTCTTCCTCTATCTTGTCATGACAGACGAGGCAGAACTCCGTACAGCGAGTCAAATACCGCAAAGCAAAATGGGTCGCAATGAGTGGGAGGGAGACCATTTTGACCTGATGATCTGTCAAATGGTCTGTAGAAATGACAGGAGGCAGGGTGCTGTTCTTTTGCACATCTGATTCCTCGAAGTACTCGACAGGAAGTTCAGCAGCCTGATCATCCAAGCGTCCTTGTTTGTCATTGAAGTACCGCTTTGCACCATCCCATCCCACGCCTACCGAGTTTCGAATCTTCAATAGTGCAACGAATTGGCTGTTGATGAAGTCGTTCAGAGAGCTGCTAATGAAAATGTTGAAGAACCCCGCAGTGGCTTTTTGAAGCTCATCGTCGTCATTCTCGTCAGTCTTCTGTTTATTACCGTCCTTCGAACTCTCTCTGAAAACCGCAAGGGCCTCGAGCAGAGTGCACTTATATTTATTGCTGACGCCGACACGAAACGACACATCGGGAGACTTAGAAGGATCATCGATGATGTCCTCAAAGCACTTATAGCCGTTTGAGTACCGAATCAAAAGGACCAGGTACTGCTGTGGCTCCAAATCCCAGGCTTGTACAGCCTCGTCGGACAGTCCAAGCTTGGCGACTCTGATCGACAGACTTAGAATACTGTTTTCTGACTCGGCCTTCATTCCATTAAGGACTCCAATGGAGAACCCTGCCAGCTTCGCTGTTCGGAGGTCGTTTCGGATGCGACTATTCAACTTCTTCGCCGACTCTGGGTCCAGGTTTCTGACAGAGCCGCGTGAATTCAAGCCGTGTCTAACTGCATCTAATCCAAACCCGTCATCTTCATCGGGATAGTAATCTTCTTCTTCGTCCTCATCTTCATCTTCGTCTTCCTCGTCCTCGCCGTCTACATCGACCATTTCAGTATCCTCGTCATCGTCCAATGCAAGAGGATCCTCGCGCGAGCCCGATGCAAGAACTCTCTGGAGTTTCTGGGAGACCGAAGTGATCAATTCTGGCAGACGCATACCAAAGGAGTAGTTGATGATCTCGTCAAAAACAGTTGCAGCTGCCGTAGGAGCATTTTGCGAACTGGTGTAGGCCATGAACATAGTCTCGGACGGATATGAAGCAACATCTGTCATGGTCAGCAGAGTCCTTACTATGCTGTTAAGGCCGAGTTCAACGTCAAGTTATATGCTGATAAGATAGTTTTTCCTGATTTCTGAACAAGATTTTTATTCTAATGCTGTGTCACACCGGCGTATTGGATGGGAAAAAGAAGATTAGAAGTACCTGGTTGTGCCATGAGATTGATCTCAAAAGGTGGTCCCGAGGCTGGAACGAAAGTGACAATAACATCATCATCAGGACCTCGAACAACACTGCTGATTCCGGGGATATTCCTTTCGGCCGTAGACTGTACGTCTGCGACGAATGCCTTTCGAGGCATGATGTCGCCAGAGGCTGCTGCCTGCAGTTGGCAGTGTCGTCTTCTAGGTACCCGTCGAGTAGGGGTTTGGCACCTGGTAGAGGCTGTGGAGTTTGTCGTATGATCCTGTGAGGCCCAACTCCAGAAATTGTAGTCGAGGGAGATAGTTCGTTATTGGTGTTGTGCGGTGAGGTCACTTTATGAGTCGGACGTTGAAATGGCGCAGGGCTGAGAACCGGTCCCGGAGTTGAGTTGACGGAGAGTGGAAGGCAAATCACACTCAAGCAAGATCGATCGTGTTGTTTAAATCCCTCGTTGACCTGTAGAAGCTGCAAGAGGTTTTCGATGTTCAGAATCGAGGTTGACGTTGAGGCCGAAGCATTGGTATTCTTTTCTGTCGAGGGGAAGAATTGAAATGTAATGGTAGCCTTGTCTGCCCTGCCAGTAGTGTAGTTCGGAAGTGTTAGGCAGCGCACAGCCTAACCTCGCCTCGCCCTAGTTGACGCAAGGAAAGGAATAGGCCAATCACAGGCTCTGTGAACGCCTGTCCCGGCCTCTGAAGCATCGCCTGGAGTTCTGTTCTGCGAAAATGGCCTGTAATCTGAAGAGTGAATCATGCGCTTCTGAGCCCTTGAACTTGACCGTCAACATGGGTTGACATAGCAGTATCTTGTCCAGTGAGGGTAGTACCTTAAGAGGCCAGGCATCTGATGCAGCCCCGAACTCGAGTGATCTGGTACCTGACTAAACAAAAAGAGTTCGGCAGCAGCAATGGGTTATTTGGATTGAAGTAACGTTCAGAGTTGTTCGAACAGGAGACTCGGAGTATGCCAGTGCCCCTCACTGACGTTCCTGTCAGAGCTAACCCCTGTAAATCTAGCGTTTAGACCCTGCACCCCACCAGCAAAGTGCCTCGAGGAGGCCTGATCCCCGTCCCTGTCTGCCGGGGTGCCACACAGCATCCCGCGCCGGGGCTTTTGGTCGAAGTCAAAATAGCATCCACTCGCTTTGGATCTAAAAGCAGACCTTGTCCTTATCGACCACCTCACATCACCTCACATCTCTCACAACGCTCCCAGCAGCTATGGCCTGGGACTCTAGATCCGCAAGAAGGCGGCAGAATAGCAATGCTGCTTCAAAGGCACTGCAGACTCAGAACAAGCCAATCCCATTTATCGAACCCAAGTCTACACACGTATCCGATCCAGCCCTGCAACCTTTCCTGAACCCCTCCTTTGACCCCGCCGAATACCTCAATGCGACACTACCTTCCCTCCAAAGCTCGAATTCCTCACAATCTGCGAGAGGCAGTGTGCCGCTCGCTGAATTGTCCACGCAGACACAGACCCTCCTTTCCCACCTCAGCGCGCATACTACACGGTTGACAACTACCCTGACCCAACTCACCGATGAGATCCTACGAAGTGGCAGTCGATTGGCATACGAAGTCGAGGTACTACGCGGAGAAACGCTAGGATTGTCGGAGGCTTTGACAGAAGGATTGCAAGACGATATAGTCAAATTCGTGCCTGGTGGACTGGACCAGGAACTTACGCGGAAGCAATCCAAAGCTGCAGACACAAATGGACACCGGAGGAGGTCTTCTACAATCACAGTTCCTAAAACGCCGGTTCGGGAAGAAGTCCCAGCTATCGTTGACCCTCCATATATTCAGAAACTGCGCACTCTTACACTGGTACGGTCACGGCTTGAGACCGTCATAAAGACGTTTGGAGATGCAATGGCATGGACTTTCCCGCCCTCAGAGGTGTCGGTTACTTCCTCATTTCTCTCTGTTTCAGCCCCGGAGCCTGGATCAGAGATGCATAGTACGGAAGAGAAAGGGCAGCAAGTATCAAAGAAGCTGCGGGACGAGATAGCAGATCTGCTAATTGGAGAGGATCCGGTAGATGGCATTGAAGCTGCGGCTAAGAGAGTGGAAGAATTGAAAGAGCTAGCGATCGTGTGGAAAGGCACAGCAGAGGAGAGGGCAAGAACGAAATTCGTCGATAATTTGGCAAAGATGGTGGAAGATCGACATCGAGATCTATTGAGGGAAGCTGAGCAAGATACTCGTCTACGACAGAGGGTCGAGACGTTGGAAGAGGAGGTTAGTTCAGGGGACGGTAAACCACAGAGTGGTTATGGATTTCTCAGTCAACTACAAAAGTTACGAGGATCATCATAATGTTATCACGATCTACGCTGCAATATCTCGGAGCCCCTTTGATGACGGCCATCTGAAAGTTTGCGATCCTGTTTCTCTGCAGATTCATGAAAACCGCAACACGAACAAGATCTGGATGGGCCAATCTCAATTCTTTTGAATGCTTCAAGTACACTAGCAACATCTGCCGAGCTGGTAGATCATACTGGGCTTCTTATGATTCTCACCGTTGAAGAGCTGACCTTCAAGCATGTCTTCAGATTCTATTCTAGAATCTATTCTATCGAGTCTTTCCCCCACCTTGGTCGATCTCATTTTCTTCAAGTCCCTTATTGCAGAGTTCAAGATTCTCGCACGAACTTTGTCACATTCGCCGATCAACGTGGCGTTCTGATATCTTTCTTGAGTAAGACATACTTAAAGTCGCGTCTCCTTTACAACGCATTCCTCTCCCTTGCTTCAGAAGCGTGTCGTTTCCAAGGATCCCATTTCAGGTTCTTTATCCAGCGTTATTCTCGAATCTCATGCG
This sequence comes from Cadophora malorum, assembly GCA_017365405.1. NCBI lineage: Eukaryota > Fungi > Ascomycota > Leotiomycetes > Helotiales > Ploettnerulaceae > Cadophora > Cadophora malorum. Next base: position 2,155 of record JAFJYH010000514.1, on the reverse strand, counting down.
TTTCCACATTATTCCCACTTTACTGCCTGATTCGCATCTGCAACCATGAAATTCGGCCATCTCCCAGGTGGGCCTCGACAACGGCAGAGAGGCTCCAGAGCAAGGATCATAGCTAGCCACTTGCTCTCCCCATTCCGACGTCGGATTCGAAGCAGACTGTTGCTTCTCCTGATTGGTCTTGCCGGGATACTCTTCATCGTCCACGGACGACGACACTCTGTGAGTATACATCCTCTCAAAAGTCTCTGCCCTGGAAGTCTCAAAAAGTACAAGCTACTTTGTACCTTCTTACTAAGTGTGCTATTTGAACAGAACAAACTCCATTCCACAAGCTCAACACTCACCACCCACGTCCCCACTGGCATCAGCGGCGCAATTGCCACTTACGGCGAGACAGAAAATCAAGATACTCGATGGGAGGATTCAAAATCCCAGAATGAAGCCGATTCTAATCACATCGTCCTTAAGAAACCAAGATTCCATCTCCTAATCCCAGCCTACAACCCCTCCGCCGCCATTTGCAGAACACTCCTCTCAGCCGCGATACTCAACTATCCACCTCCCACATTGATCGGACATGGTAGTTCACCCGCAGTTAAGGAGAAATCGGATAATGATTTAGTGAAGAGGACGTTCAGCTTCCTGACGGGAAAGGAAGTGAGGGATGATGATTTGGTGATGGTTGTTAGCAAAGGTACTGGTTCCGTATTCTCAATGCTCATATTCATATAACCAACAGAATTAATAATCTCAAGACACAATTTTCCAACTCCCCGCCACAATAGCACTAACTCGTTTCTTCTCCACCATCCATACCTCATCCAACACACTCCTCACCAAATACGGACACATCCCAAACACCCCCAGCTCCAACAAACCAAGAAACCAACGCCCTCAACGATACACACCCAAAGTCCTCTTCAGCGCGAGTAAATCATGCTCACACGCACCAGACTCTCAAACATGTCAATCAATCCCCGACTCGCCTCTCCCCCACCTTGTGTCCAAATCAATCTCAAAATCAGAAACAAGTGAAGGAAACAATACTTCAGCAACTACCAATCCACCGCGATTCCTAGGAGCAGCCCTACACATTGGCCGCGCCTTCTCACTCACCCCACTCTACAAACACGCGATCGAACTCCTCGAATCACCAAATTCAGATATCAGCAAGAACGAAGCGGGACAAGAGCCACAGCGCATCTTCGAGCAACTTTATAGCGAGCAAGAGCATGCTCGCCTGCTATTTCTAGCCGAAGAGAGAGCGAAACGACCAGCGTGGAGAAATTGGCTGGCCGATATCTTCTCCTCGTCGGAAGGAAATCGAGCTGTTGAGCAGATTATCAAACCCAACGAAGCAGAAGCCGGGAAGGAAACCCCGCAGAAGGACGGTGAAAGCGAGTTTGGCATCACGCTTGATTACAGCAATTCTCTATTCCAGGATTTGATGGGTAGTGCTCAGGATTTACAGTTCGTGACATTTGGTGAGCAGCAGAAGAATGAGGGGGCGAAGGACGCAAGTGGCGCGCCGTCGAGGGTAGTTGGGAAAGGCAGGGCGTGGATGAAAAGTAATCACCCGATGCAACTCCCTCTCGACCTATCATCCGCACCTGGCCCATTCTCCGGCATGGACGTCTTGAATCCCATCTCAAATTCAAATTCTGCCTCAGACCCAAACCCAAACCCAGAATCACCACCACTCGATAACAATCCACCCCACTCCGGCGAACCCTCATCCTCATGGTCCACCATCTCCCTCCTAACAAACACCGTGACCCCATCCCTCTCTATCCCTGCAGCCATAAACTTCCACGCCACCGAGCTCGAGTTGTCGGATGAATTATGGAACGGACTCTGGTTCCATAACTCCTCCCGCCGCTTGCTAGTCCAACAAGTGAAGATTAGGACAGCGAATCCGAATCCGGACTCGTTTGTTATTACTACACCTCCACTCTCTTCTTCGGATCCATTTCTTGGCCGGGAAGATAGTGATAGTGATAGTGATACTTATAGTGATCTAAAGCAGGATGCTGTTCATTATCTTGATATTCGGCCGGGTAAAACACCACTCGGTGCTTGGACCGATGAGGGGAGGTGGGTTTCTTGGAAGAGTGTTTGTGGCGGGTTTGGGGAGGGGGTTTTTGGTGATGGGTTG
>JAFJYH010000513.1:0-21228 GCA_017365405.1 Cadophora malorum | reverse complement strand
GGGGGGGAGGGAAGGGAAGGGAAGGGAGGGGGATGGATGTGAGGGGGACACAGCAGATAGAGAAGATAAAGATAGCGACAGAACACAGGCCATCCTCGTGCCTTTCCGTTTCTTGACACATGGTCAAGGAAGGACTCGAGAGAAGAAGGGAGAAGAGCTAGCTCAACTACAGTCCAAAGCAACTGGAAATCTCATTCATATTTTACGAAGGCATTCGCCAGCAGTCACAAGCCTTACGAATGCCCTCTTCTCCTTTTGATGCATGTAAACTTTCGGCTGTCGGGAAGGTGAGGGCTAGCTAGGGTCGGATTCTAGGAAGGATGCAAGACGACGAATGAGCGGCTTGATGAGAGTGAGCTGATTGATAGCCAGAACAGCATCTGATTCGTCCTGTGTAAGATAATAGGATCCATCTCCTCTTTCTCGTCGAACCAATCTCACATGCGCACACTTCACTCGCGCTATCCAATGCTTTTCATACAGTCATCCAGTCTGTAGTAAGCATCGACATCTGGAGGTTCTGGATAGCTTGACTATCTAGACAGCAAGCACGATCTTCCTGGGAAAAGTCCGCACACCAAGCCTAAAACATGATATACAAATTCCACTTAAAATTAGACTCGCTTGAGAAGAGGGGATCATGACGTTCGCCAAATAGAGGGGTCGGGGTGCATGCTTTGTTGGGCTTCAAGCTTCAGAAAGAGGACAGAAATACATCGTTCTCAAGGGTCGCATGTCTCATGTTCGTTTGAACCTTTCCGTGTCTTCGTCATTGGCTTCGGGTGAGACTTCAGGTCTTCGACCCAGCCGAACCAGCCGATGATTATCTTATGATAGACCGATGGTGTTGTTGGTTGAGGAATGCTGGAATGCGATAGATCTCAAGATAATCGAAATATATTGGTCGAACAACAGAACCCCCCTCGCAGGACCCTGAGAAATGTGATAAGCCGTAGCACGGCTCATTACTAAGTCTCTGGCTGACTGAGGTGAGGGGCAGGTGAGGGGAAGGGAAAAAAGGAAGGGAAAAACAAAGTCGATGTTACTTTTTGTAAGGCCAGTGTTGACTTTGTTGAGGCAGGTGCTATGCAGCAGTCGCGTGTGATTTTCCATACCCGAGTGTCCATCCCATCTCTCCCCTCAGCTTCTTGACTTCTCTTTGTTTGAAGCTGGCCCCCAATCTATTCCCCAGGTTACACAGACCTCCACGCAGATGCTGCACATGAAGAAGTTGTCGACTGTTACAGTATCCACGATTGGTGATCGAGAACAGGGAAACACGGGCAATGTTGATCCCAAGTTCCAACTGGGACAACACACACATCCACACCTTCTTTCAGGAAAGTCTGGTAAATGCAGCCTCGAGAGTGTCTCAGATAAAAGCCTCCAGCGTTGGCGCATCGCCGGCATCAGATTGATGTCTGTCCCTCGAATGCAGGCCAAAAATTTGGCTGCGGTACTTAAGAAAACATACGGCACTGCGGATCGGTGATCTCGCCCTCTGTCCCAAAGGCATCGTGAATGGGAAAATGTGACTGCTCGGAATTTGTTGGACACGTCTACGATGCGATTCTTGTTCCGATGCAAGCCTGCGGCGCCATCGATATCTTCAGAGCCCCTAAAGAAGACAAAAGACACCTGCTTCTGGAACCATAGGATAGCCAGCCACTCACTCTAGAGTATATAGAAGCTGGTCCATCACACCGCTTCCCTCCTCGAGCTGTACCTGTACCTATGGGATTACTTCCCTGCATGTGCCTGCTTGACTGCGGTATTATCCAGTTCCGGTTGGACATTAGTGTTCAATATCGACAAACCTGGATTCCATACTCAGAATTCAAGGTTCTCAACAACTTACAAAGCTCGTGTACTCTTTTCCTGTCGAGCTCCTGACACCTGCGCTCGCATTCTGGACAAAGAAATCCTCAAATGCTGTGCTTCTCGTCCCTCGCTATCATTGGCCGAGATGAAGCTTTGACGCCCCTCCAAAGGCTCCACTCAAGCTTACAAGTACAGTGCTCCGCTACGCTAATGCAAAAGCGGCCGGGATTCAAAGCATGGATCATAAGTCAGGGATCAGGGATAAGAGACCGGATGTGGCCTCTTGATAGGCCGTCAACCGTGCTTGACCAGGGGCTGTCCTTTGGGTCGGTCTGAGACTTGAGGGTGGGTTGCTTGCTCTGCTGTTTGGTGAGGGGGAGGCGAGGAGGAAGAGGGGCATGGGCTTATCTTCACCATGCTGGCGGGTGCGGGTGAGGAGACTGACCTGAGCCCGACCTCCTGCCAGGCCCTGTCCTGTCTGCTTGCCATGCGACAGCTCCCCGAAAATCCTGAGGATCGGCAGTGATAGCGAGGGGAGAGACAGGGAGGGAGGACGAGCTGCTGGGCCTGGAAAAATGGCTGGAGACGGGATGAGAGGTTTTTCCGACGGCGAAGAGAGGTGCAGCAGCAGCACTGCAGATGGATACAGAGACACGGCCATCATCGTGAACTCATAGCCAGGTATTCGCCCGGCTCAAGGACTCTTCTCGACATGCCCTCGTATCGAGCGATTGCGGCTGCTGGATTGTCCTATCATATCAAATGTAGGGTCAAACTACTCTACTATCGATACCTTGTCGATGCACATTGATACCGTGGCATCAACAAGTATCCAAGATATCAACCCGTTGATTACAAGCCAAAGAACAATCAATGTTTACTTCTGCTTGCAGTCTCGTAGACCCAGCCATTCGCAGTGCCTCGATGCCCTGCATTCGACTGCAGTATGTGCAGATGCAGCAATAACTAACTCCTAAGTGCATCAGCCCAATTCCCTTCGTGTGAAGCAAAGGCAGCCAAAGGAGGGGATGCCATGCTCTAGCCAAAGCATGGCAGCCACCACAATTTGAACTCGCTTTGAGTCGGGACTGGACGACTGGTCGAACGGTAAGTACAAGAGAGAAGAGACCAACGACGTATCTGTAGATTCCGTATGGTAATCGAGTTTGGTACTCTAGAGTAGTGCTTGGTACAGCCAGACAAGCGGTACGGTTCGCGGAGTGAGATCTTCCATATCCGTTCTACGAATCGATCCAGAAACTCTGCTCGGCTCCAAGAGATTCAATTCTTCACAAGCCGTCAGATGATATGTCCTAGCTTTCTGGCTCCTAGCTCCGAGATCCAACAATCATCGCCCCGTTTCTTACCTCGAGACGTCAGTCAGTTGAAGGAATGATCGAACAAACAAACAAAAAAGAAAATTTATGAAATCACACCACCAGCAATCCACATCATACCTTGCTACCATGCTTCCTCCCCGTCAACCAGGTCAGAGGAGCGAGCGATCCACCACCACCACCACCACCATTTGGCACGACAACGATGTTTGCCTCCTCCGAAGAAGTGGCTTCATCCGACAAGGCTGTGTGCCACCGACCGGACATATCACATCGCATCGCAGCACATCGCATGTTGAAAGGGTTGCAAGCCTGCGAGCCTGCCCTATATCTGAACACCGGCACTCATATCAGATCAAAAGCAGCCGATGGGGCTTCTAGAAGAAAAAGCAAAAAGCACATGCTCCTGCATTATCATCTTCACCACATCTCCCGAGTCCTGTGCTACCAAACCTCGCCTGTCTTCTTATCTCTGTCTGGCGCAATGAGGCTTCTCAACAAGCGATACTGTCACGATTACCGTTCTTCCTCTCCACGAGTTCACAAGTTCACGTCGCAACCCTGCTTACCGAACCAATCCTAGCAGCCCACCCTGACCACTCAGCTACCGAATAAACCTACTGCAGCATTTCCCCTCCCGGCTCCTCCTCCTGCATAGCCGCGAAAGTATATCCAGCAAGCTACAGTATACCGCCCATATCTTCCCTTCCAAGTCACCCATCCCCTTATAAGCTTAGCTCATCTCCCTTACACTTCAACAAGAACCTTGGCTCTCTTCCAATGCATCGCACCCTCACAGTTGTATGCATGGGAGACAGGTTGTATGGAACGATGACATGGCATGGCACACGAAACTCGTGCTAGCGCTTCTTCATGTCTCAGGCGTCTGCAGGCAGGCCGTCGAATCGGTAATGAAGCCGTGAGGCTCTTTTGGGTGGATGAAGGGTCATGTGATGCGTACCCCTCTTTTTTTTTCGCTCCTCGTCGAGGCTTATGAGAGGAGTTCCTGGCGAGGAGGAGGGGGATTGAGACAGGTATTTGTCATAGGCTAATGCTGAAGTCGCTACGTATCATTCTAGTGAAGCCACTTCGAATGAAAAGTCTCCGAAGAGGACCGTTGAGAAAGTCAATTCGATGCTCACGTGGTGGTCGAAGCGAAGCGAGACACACGTGGTATTGGGCTGTTTTCAGGGGTTTGTTAACTGTGCCTTAAGCGGGGATGTTACTGCCGAGGTGTATTTGATGTCAATACTCGGTCCGAGTCTGGAAATCCTTCGGGAAGTATATGGGTAGGAAGATGCTTCTCGATTCTCGATTCATCTTGTTCTCTTGTACAACACCAGGTATTTTTTCTGGTCAAATGTAGATTTCAATCGCTGAGCTCGGCCATATCTCGTCTTCTTGCGGTTTCGGTTGCAACTCTAACCTTGCTTTGACATCTGTAGCTTCCTGTGAGTGCTTACAAGGGTCCTGATTTCCTGGTACCTCTGCTCGTTACCTTCCAACCAGTATCGACGACTTTCCCTTTGCTAAGCTCTCTCATGAGCCTATATTCTTGTCTTCTTGGGTCCGGGGACCTCCAGATCATAACATATGTGTTTTTTCGTCCTGTTTTCTGTTTTTGGTTGCTGGGTCTTAAGACTTGCTACGGAGGGCTGATGGTGAGGGTGGGATGAAGTAGACCAAGAGATTCCTGTGATACGAGGCAAATCCTTTCCTAGTTCAAAGAGCTTCACGGGCTACTGCCTCAGACCACATCACTGTAGAATCTCCTTTCAATTCAAGATAAGGAGTCTGTCTCCCCTAAGTTTTGACAATATCGAATGCAGGTCGCAAAGACGATGTACCGATTCTCGAGTGCGGACCCAGATCTGCTGGCTATGAAGTTGTGGATATGTCGAAATAGAGTGGCTTGTCTGAATCCGGCGATGTTCCTTCGCGTCAATGCCACGTAGAGTAGTCGCAAAATCAGAGGCATGATGAGCCTGGAGTGCGTCCCATCGTAGCGAGCTTCGCCAAACCTCGAGTGTTCAAAACTGACGGGCAACATTGCAACAATATCCCCGGGGCATTCTCGCTCTCGATCCACACAACATTTGCGATTGGAAGTCAATCAAGTACCAGCGTACGCGATATAAAACTGACACTCAATCGTGCGCAAATTCTCCATGGAAACACATCAGGAATGCGATATTATAAGAGCGAAGACTTTCTCTCTTCTCTCTGTGACTACCAACGTCCACGTCGCTGCTAAAGAATTCTAAGAGCCAGAACCACAAGTCATGAATGGATTCCTTAAACTGTACACAAATTGTAAATGCCATGCCAGTCTTCGCTTAAGAACTGTCATACGGGCCTCCTGCCCGCTTTTGGCCCAAGCTCCGCGCCTGCAGTAGCTCTTGTAACGCTTATGAAAGTGTTGTCTTTACCATTTCATCGAGCAGAAGCTTCTGTTCCTCAGAACTGATATTAAGATTTTCCAAGGAAATTTATACTAGCAATTCCATTGCCAAGCTAGACTGTCTTGATTCTTTTCTTTTATGCCACGATTCGTCTCCTCTTCCTGGGCGTTGTGCACTTCCGTACAGCCATATCGATCATGACATCTAGTATCAACCTCTGGCCATGGTGGCTTCAACGTCTCTTCCCTCGTTGACAGTCCAAGGGAAAACATTGGCGCGACTGTGGCGATTACGTATTGCCACCTCCACGTCTAGTTCCTGATCGCGTTCCGATAACTCGACCATCAAGCCCGTGTTTACTTCCAGCTCCAGAGACGGTGCCCAGCAGCCATATCCCTCTTCTTAAACATCAATTGGTACCTCACGTCGAAATTCAATCCCCTCTTCTCGAAATTCTACCACTAAAAATCCGTCAGGAAACCTGGTCCCTTGTTCTAGGACGTCGTACGCTTCATCTTGTAGTGCTCGAGGATCGATTAGGCTGTTATCATTGTCAATCCCCTGACCCGAGCACTTGCGGTGGATATCTCATGTGGGTTCATCCTACATGCTTGGATTATGGAATGGGAGATTCTCGGCCTCCATTACCGGAGGAAAAACGAGTACTTTTACCTCTCTTAACAACGTGTAGACAAGTGTAACTTACATTGACTGTCTCAAGTCTTTCTCACTTTTGGTATGCAAGTCATTAATCTATTGATATTACAGTTATACTGAAGCTATCGGAATTCTCTACTCCTCAAACACATTCACTATCTCTAACGCAGCTACTATGGAATATCTCCCTCTTACTCTGCTACCCCAACGTCTGAGCACCATACGGAACTTGCGACTTTCCTTCGACTTTACTGGACCCCCTCCTATCAATTTGGATCTCTACTGGCCACCTTCTGGCCTAAACCCCATCATGACCTTCTCGAAACGCCAAAAGAAATGGCAGAACATATGGCGTATTCTCGCCGCCATGACAGGATTATGTCAACTCGATGTATATTTGCGTATTGATTCAGAGTGGAATATTCTGAATCTCGAAAGTGCAGCAGAGTTGTTAGGACCAATCAAACAAGTCACGAGACCTAATAATTTCGTGCTCAGTATTCCGATTCCGGCGATGTATGAGGGTATGCTACTCCCTCACACTCGAGTGCTTTGGGCGGCACAGAATGGTTGGGAGGGTTCAGACCCGTGGGACGATCTGCCAAATTGTAAGATTCGAAGAGTTTGAGATCGGTGATCTTCTTACCATCATTTTAATTATATGAATAACTTCTGTAAATAGTTGACCTTGACTTTCTCTCTCTCATTTTCAAATTGTTAGCGGTCACAAAGGATAGGTGGAAGTGTTTACTTTTGAGCGAGCATGTAGCCAATCACAATGAGTACTCGACTGCCCAAGAATAATGGTCTTTCCGTACCTACCTCGTTTACTTTGCCAAAAATTAAGGCTATATAATTTTTGAACGGGGCCTTGGGTTGGGTACTGTATTGACAAGGAAAATTCGACGAGTCTGTGGGTTTGCTCAGCAAGTGTTTACCATAACGGTGAGCAGCCCTTGGAAAACAAAACCCACAGGTAGGAGCGCCAGAAATTTGTCGTAAACCAAGGACTCGTCCTTCGCTCCCGGTCCGCGTCGATTCAAGAGGATCATTCAGACTGACGACCTTTAGACTATTTCAACGATTAACGATCTTACTCTGGCGCTCATCAATGTGGAACCCCCGCGATTTTCAAAGGCAGAAAACCTTCTAAGAACTTCGGCTAATCATATCAATCCATCTTGTGGAAAAGCTCATCCCAATTCCATCACAATACAGATCAATCTCTGCAACGTTCTCAAACGTAGCGGAAAGGACATAGAAGCGGCTAAGAACCTCCATGTAGCATTTCAGGGACGGAAGGAGGAATTCGGCGCAGATCACCCCGCAAACTTACAAACTGAATACTGTTTGGCAAGAGTGATACTGGCGCAAGGGAGAGCTGTCGAAGCTACAGAAATGCTGCAAGCGTCGATGTTGAGAGAGGTTCAAGTCCTGGGAGGGCAGCACGAGCAGACTCTTTCGACTCCCCGGCTCCATGGTCTCGCACTCTTCAATCAGAGGAAGTGTTCGGAAGACGAGCAGCTCTTTAGACAAGTGCTGAGCACAAGAGAGAATATACTGGGCATGGAACACGAGAATACTCTCATTGCCAGGAACAACCTCGAAGCAGCGTTAGGGGAACCCAAAAAAATGGAGCGAGTGGGAATGTATCTCTCACGAATCACTTATATTCGCCAGCGAGTAGCACCAGATGATTATCATACTTTGCGAGTCAAGTCGAACCTCTGGTTCGCCTTGGAACAACAGGGCAAAGTTGTTGAGAGCGACGCGATTTTCAACGACTTATTGGCGGACATCAAAGCCCTACCAGCCAGTTTCATGGACGTGGAGAGCTTCAAGGATAATGTCACCTGCGAGGAAGAATGGTACTTCTGGCGTCTCTGGAACGGCTCTTTTGACTTCCCAACCTTGAGGGCGAGGAAAAGAATGGCAGATTGGATTCGTATGAAGCCAAGCGCGGCGGTGCAGGTAGGAGGGACAGGAACGACAGGAGGTGGAATGGCGCGCATGTTCAGCTCGTTCGTCAAGACCGACTCGCAAGGGAGCGCAGATGAGCTCGCTGCCGAGATATATTGTGAAGTGATTAGGAATATGGAAAGGACATGTGGAAGGGATTGCGAGGAGGTTAGGGTTGTGAATGAGGATTACGCGATGCTCTTGGAGAAACAGGGGAAGGTTCATGAGGCTGCGAGAGTAGTGAAGCGTTTAAGTGGATCTGGAATATAAAGAAAGACTCGGGTTCCAAAATACTTCATCAGCACCTGTATCTCATCTTGCACCATCGTGACATTGGCGAAAGTTCGATTAATCATTCTCAGTCGGACCAAGTATTCAGGACAGAACGTGGCAGGTAAGCATCGCCTGTTTTCCATATAAATTGATGATCTTCATAGTAGAATCGTACGTCATCAACTTCCTCCTCATCCGGCTTCAGAAACCTCACCGAAGAGGCGGTGATCAAAAAGTCTGGTTTAAGCGAACAGAAAAACAGGCCACACAACAATACAAAATTACAAAAACGAATGACGAGTATGATGGAATTGAACCATCTAGACTTTCAAATCAAGTACTCTGTAATAGAAACTTGGCGGTGCTGGGAATCGAACCCAGATTGAAACGGGTCAGCATGAGAATTCCTGAAGGAAGACCACAACGTCACGTGCTACCATTACTGGGAGACTGTTAGTTGTTGTATTATGTGAAGGGGATGAGTAGAGCTTACCACCACACCACCTGTCACGGGATTGTAGGAATTTTGCTTATTTTGGGGTAAGTCAGAGGGAAATTTTTGTGGGCTGGAAAGAGACATGCTTGTGGAGAAGAAGAAGCGAGTCAATGTGGGCTATGAAAGTCAAAACGACGTGCTGAGTGGTCAATTTAGTCATTCATATTGTGACTAAGTGGATGGGGATCAAATCCCCATAGATCTAATCATGAAGTGCGAGTCCGATTCTTTGTTAATTTGAGGAAGCTCAGCCGAGAGGAAGATTGTGTCAATATCTTCAAGAAAAAGAGGTGATATGCTCCTTGTTGTGATTTTGAATCTATCGAAAGGTATAGCGGCAACGGTCTGATTTGTAACTTAATTTATTCTTCAATATTCATCGTGATGGTGTAAGGTCCGACTTCTAAAATACGCCTTTCTGTGAGTATCCAAGTCGCGCTGGTGACTTGGAAGCTGGTTGAAGACAACATCTTGAGGTCAGAACGAATTCTGTGGCCTAGTAAGTATTGGTTTGACTCCAGAGCAGAGAGTTTCTAACAAGAATTCCATGCCTGAGTCCGAAGCATATTAATTGGACATAAGCAAATCACGAGTACTTCTGTGAATTCGAAAGCGTGCCAATGATCGATTGGAGCGGGACATATTTTGAGAAGTTCCCAAAGGCAGTCATTACTGACCAAAGACTTGCTAGAATATGGGAGACCTTACAGAGAGCCGCCCCTCCTCTCGCCGGCCACTTGATGATAAGATTTGGTTGTATACCGAGCTTGGAGTTTTTGTTTGACATGGGCTTAGATTCGCTTAGGCACTATCCACCAGTGGTTTGCAATCACCTCACTTGACGATAGCTCAAAAATGAATAGTATCGAAGCAAAATTAAAGAGACAAGCTCTCGATTATTAAGTTACGAAATCCAATACAAATGCTTCGCCTTTCGTTCGACCTTTATTAGTTGTTCGTGATTGAGAAATGTTCCATTGCATCCATTAAGTGATCTGAACCCCCACTTCCAAAGCCCTAGACCCCGCCAAAAGCTTGTCAGTGCCATGTGCCCCTCCTTTTGACGGGGCCAGCGCACAAAGATTTCCCAGGAAGACAAATCCGTTCAGTTTGATAAAAAGAACAAAACGCAAAAAAGAATTTGGAGTTGCAACTGCCGTGAATCGAACACGAACCTCCACCTTGCTTGACATATGTCTGGAAGGGTGGAACTGTTGAAGGTTAGTGACTGCTCAGGTGATCGTTGAACAGGGATACTGACTCCTAACCATTGGACCACAGAAGCATGATCTGCTCGAAAAGTCCTTATATCAATATATAGCAGAATTACGGCTTTCGCCGATAACAGCGTGCAGAGCGTGGGATTTAGTGGCATTGATGGGCAACAGGTGGCTCTGCGGTGTGGCTCATTGTATTAGCGCGCAATTGGTCCAGGGTAGGATCATCCCCTTTCTGTTTTGTCCCCAACACTGTGGCCATCCAAGTGCTTTTCCATCAATACCTCAGCCAACAAACCTGACCTCGCTCCGAAATGCCATATATTCCTTGACTGCGAAAGATGTTTGAATGAAGGCCGTCGGAAGGTGGCAGGCAAGTCAACTGAAATTCTGCCACAGCTTTTTTATTCTTACTCTTGTGCTCACCTACTTTCTCTGAACCTCCTTTGAGCCTATAGAGTAACCTATGAGATTAATTAGTGGCTTGTTGCTCTCTTTTTCTTCAGAACAGTAGAAAACCTTCGAACAGACAACACATGTTGCTTTCAAGGGGACCTCATAGGGGAAGTGCCCGTACGGCAGCAGGGCAGCAGGGCAGCCTATGCACCGGATCCCAGCAGGAAGAGGATGAGGGCTGACTTTGGTTATCCGGATCTTTTATCGTGGAGATCAAGATTTGCGAGTCAAAATAGCCTATCTTGCCGCCCTTTCAAATGCTCAGCTTGTAAGCCTTCAATACAGGTTAGAGCTGGTCGTGAGGCATATTTGCAGAGGTAAGATGCCATTGGCCAAGTTTTCTGCCGTGTGTACAGCGCAACGCCGCGAGGCTGAGCTGAAATGCTGGACTTCATCATGATCTCCTCGTTTATGCCTTTTCTAGTTGTTTTTTCTCCTCTAAAACCCGAGGTTTTGTTTCTTACGACACACTCACTCGGCTTTGAAAGATGTCCTCACCTCCTGTTGCTGGCTGGTGGACTCGTCGCGAATGTGGCGACTGGAACAGCCCTTATATTGCACCGGAAAGATGCGCCGGCTGCAATGATGATCGTGATGGAGATTCAACTCAGGAAGTAGAATCAGCGCCTACGTTCTCATATTTTTCCAACGCTCCTCCGCAACCAACACCTAAAGTCAAATTCAGAGAGGCATCAGAACGTCGCCGAGCAACGGGTATTGGGTCGGGGCAGTCCAATCACCGAAATGTTACCGACGTGACTGCTGCTACTTAAAGAAGAGCTATATTTACAAATGATTCTTCAGCTCTTGGTCAGGCCGTCACGCCCAAGGCAGAGCCCAAGGAACTTTTTATCAAAGCTAGCTCTCCGACAGCCTCGAGCTCTCACCATTTTCCCGAAAGAGACTCAACAAAGCAGAGTGCCGAGGCGTGTGGCACTGTGTTTAGCTCTTCCAAGTCTGTTCCATTACATGTACCCCCGAAAGATACAGCGACGAGAGCTCCAGATCCGCAACAGACTACGTTAGCGGCTCCAGAACAACTTGTCCCAAAAAGCAAGATACAGAATGAGGCACCGGAAGGATCTAGGCCTTCCGTTGTCGACTCGTGGCTATCGAAGAATACCACAGATGCATATTCGCATACCGCGTCCCCAAGTATCAGCATCCCACAGAAATCTGAAGCTTTACCTCCCAAGCAATACCCTAAGCGATGTGAAGAAACGAGCTTCCCAGCAGCGTACGCGATCACGAAGCTTCCAAGATGGACAGGATGAATCATAGCATGGATATGTTCGATTAGTGAACGCCATTGCACCGTCGTATCCGCCTCCCTCACCAGCTAACATCGAACCTGGGACAACCACATCGTTACAGCATCCGTCAACTAATCATGAACCACCTACACGTATGGAAGCAGATACACTACGAGAAAGTCAGCACAATATAATAGCTAGGTCATTATCAATTGCTAAGCAACTCGGAGATGATAATCTAGAATCCACCGATTTGTCGACGAGCGCGGAAGGCCCGAAGCTTGACACATCTGCTCGCAGCTTTCCCAAGCATAGCACAGATGAGAATGACGTGATACGAAATGGGCCGGCTTCTTTGCACAGCCGAAACGACATCATAAGCTTATCCAGGTCTTCATCCGTTTTGTCCTTAGCAGACAGTACATTTTCACTCTCATCTTCACGATCTATGCTGGTGGCGTTGCTGTCTTCCAGGCGTCCAAGAATATGACCTGAATAGGGTCTATCTCATGATGTTTTAATATCTTCAATCGCTAACGTAGAGAACCTTTCAACAGAGATATAACAAGAGAAATTAACAAACAATAGAATGAAAGAAGAGCTGAGATATTGATGCTACTCGTGTAATGAAGAAGCGAAGCCAAATTTTCCCCCACCCCAGCTCCATTTCAGGATATGAATGCATCTACAACTATTCTTATCTGTTGGAAAGATGACCCGATCTATGATATTGCTGACAGCGATACTGCAACCCTCAAGTGCATGCAGATGAATAAGGGAAGATGTGCGACTGCACGCGCAATCAGGCTGCTTGGTGCCTGAAATCAGGCCGCCAACAAAACCTTCCACACCTGCATGAGAAAAGACTCAGTAATACTCATGCTACATATACCCTAACATGTCCTTCGTAGCTCTGACCTTGATGCACAGGTGATAAGACATCCTTGATAACTTTATTAGGTATAATTGCAATACATTTGGTGGTGGCACTCAAAATTATCATCTCGTGTTTCGCACGTCTGCGATTAACAAGGATGAGTTTGGACGACCACTTCAGAGAAAACACTAAATTGCCAAACGACGAATCAAAATGCCTTAAAGAAGCAGCAAGATGGATAAGTGTCAATCCAGGCCCAGAGAAGTCAATAGTCCCGAAAGGCTCGAAGTTGTCTAGCCTCACAGCCAAATTCAAGTCCCTCATCCTGTCCAAAGACAAACATGACCCCTCCAAAGACACCAATCCAACATTCCACCAATTCAGCCTCCTCCCCAACGAGATCCAAGTCCAGATATGGACTTACGCTGTGCAAGCGCCTTTGATTCACAAAACAAACTACGGCATCATATCCTCGCACAGGCTCAACCCGTCATCTTCATCGATGTCCACATCTACCACCGCACTTCCAGACTCAAATCCAGACGCCATCCTAACAAAACCAACCGTCCAAACTTCACCACAAACATTATCATCAAAAACACTCGCACCCTTCTTCTCCCTCAGCGACCCAATCCCCTCACCCAACCCACACAACAAGATCTTCTTCCCCATCGCACCACTGCTACACACCTGCTCACTCTCACGCCATATCTTCCAGCGTGAATGGGATCCGAGCTTACCCGAGCATTTGAGAGGCATTATTGCGAGGACGGGGAAATGGGTGGTGTTGATGACGAGAGTGTTGGAGGAAAAGGGGCAGGCGATTTTGGTGTTGGAGGAGAAGCAGGAGTGGGTGGCGGTGGGGAAGTGGCTTGGGCAGAAGCTGGATAGGAGGGAGGGCAAGGTGATTACTTATTATTTGTTTAATTATAAGTGAGTAGGGAAGACGACAACTAGTGCGAAGAGAACACTGAGATCTAGAACGTGTCTCATGAACGTGAGCGAGACCTGATCCATATTCTAGTGTCTAAGTCTATCAGCATCAGTCCTGGTATGCTGCCAGCTCTTTATCATTCCAACTACTCTTATCAGCGATTGTCATCCAGCAAAGTTTCGCAAACTCACCTCAAAAACTTCCCACTCAATTCCTTCTCCGCACCGACAGCCAGCCTAGCCATAACATTACCTGGCTGTTCCGGTTTCAGCAGCTTTCCCTCTTCATGCAAACTCTTAAATTTCTCCGCATCCTTGCCGTCCATAACAGCATGGTTACCCCTCACTTCAACCTGCATATCAGTATCGACCACACCAGGTCTCACTGAGACGACCGTGATATCTGGCTCTTCGGTAGCGAGTGTCCCGGTGAGATGATTCAAAGCTGCTTTCGAAGATCCGTAAGCACCCCATGTGGAGTATGTGTTCGAGGATGCACCAGATGACGTTAGTATCACTCTTCCTTTGCTAGATCGGAGGGCTGGAAGAGCGGGTTGGATCTGTAGATTTTGAGAAGATGTTAGGGAGATGGGAGCTTGAGAACACGTACAAATCCAATCAAGCTGAAGAAGTTCACGTCGTAGGCTTTACGCCATTCGGCGGATGTGCTGTCTGCTATCCTTTTTACCGGAGAGAGCGTGCCGTGATTGAGGATAAGGGCGTCGAGAGTCTTGAACGAGGAGAGAGCAAGAGAAATGGCTTTTGGTCCAACCTGTCCACATGGTCAGAGGCAGGTTCGGAAGAATGGTCATGGTAGAAGAGAACGATATTCGAGAGAATTTCAATGATGAGTGCTCTGACTCTTACTCAGAAGCAGATGTAGGTACGGTTTTGATTTGAAAAAGAGAAGGACACATGCAAGGAAATTAGAATGGCTTGGAAAAATGAGTGTGAACCCAAAGAGTTCTTAATGACATGTTTCAAGCACTTGGTTCATCATCACCATCACGCGCTCGAAGGAAAACGTGACCATATATTACCCCTCATTGTCCCGAAAAAGCGTGTGACAACAGGAAGGTCTCAGCATCAGTCCCAAACTGCAATTTCCACATACCTCGAAATCTCCCAAATCAGCAGCTAGAAACTCAACTTGTCCCGGGAACTCCTTCTTCAGAGCTTCCATCGGCGCCGCCGTTCTGGCAACTAGGAAAACTTTGTGGCTATCCTTGAGCAGGAACCTGGCGATTGCAAGACCGATACCTCGGCTGGCACCTGTGAGGAGAATGTTCTTGGTTGACATGGTGACAAATATGAGATGTGTGATGTCTAGAGGTGAAGGACAGATGCAGGTGTGCCGGTCGACGACGAGGGTGCCCAGGTGGGGATTCCTGTGGGGGGCGAGGAAGTGGGGCAGATCCTTGCTCGCGTTGGAAACGTCACTTCATCGCTTGACGCAATTCTTCTCTCCT
Organism: Cadophora malorum; assembly: GCA_017365405.1. NCBI lineage: Eukaryota > Fungi > Ascomycota > Leotiomycetes > Helotiales > Ploettnerulaceae > Cadophora > Cadophora malorum. Next base: position 6,078 of record JAFJYH010000513.1, on the reverse strand, counting down.
TTTCAACATCAACACCACAATCTCGCAATAATACCGCTGCTCCTTATCTAACAAAGACATTCCTTCAACCTCGGAACTTGGAAGGGCTATGAAGAGTCAGCAAAATTAGTTTCTGGTGCGAGATCCATCGCCGGGTGTCATGCACGATCCTCATCAAGCAGGTTCAAATTGTTAAGATCCGGAAAGACATCAAGCTCTGTCCTGTTTTTCTACATACTGCACAAGGACACGCTTTGATTTTATGCACTGGCAACACAGTCATCTACATGCGTATATACGCCTGATTTGCTCTAATCGAGATAGCAAAGCCGCCTCGAGGCATCGAGAAGTATCTCAACTTGCAGCAACTGCAAACAATCTTTCCTTTGCAAAGTTGACGTCTTTACTTGTTGGAACTTATATTCTGTTTCTCGGCCATATATTTGAGCCTCTACTTCAGTCTTGGCACATCTGATTTCTTACTGACGTGAGCCCCATCCAATCCAGCTGCTGGACATGCGTCGGCGTTGGTCGTACACATAATCCAGTCAATTCAGCCCCACAGCACTATCAGGATTATCTTGTCAGGAAGCGTACCCACATATATGTACACAACTACTTTCTCACCCGTTAGCACTCGACAGACATGCCCACGAGGTATTGTGATTATCTCACTTCTCGCCAGGGTGGAAAACCTTGGACTATGCGAAATATGCTCTCAAATTGACTTCAAGCGCCAGATTTATGGAAATAATGGTTGACGTTACCGAGTTTCACAGTTGGAGATAGGTAATGTTCGCATGCTGCGTGAAAGGAGCGCAAGCTGTGTCGTGTGTCCTAGAATAGCTCAAAGCTTCGGGACAGAGGTCGTGGATGACTGGAGATGTCACCTGTTCGCGGCAGATTTCTGCATGTACCCTATAAGATTTTCAGACAAGTACGATGAAAGGATAGTCTGTCAGTATCCCACGCATCTCGTATTTGTGCTCAACTCCAAACCACCTCGGTACACAGGTTTCCAGATCTGTCTAGATCGCCAAGCCAATTTGCCCCCGGAGGACTATGGAATGAGAATGCAGATTTTATCCAAGAAACATATGAGTTATTTTTCACGGGCCGTGTAGTTGAAGACAAGGCAGACTTTGGACTACTCCGGCGATGGTTGAACATGTGCGGATCTCATCATGGTACCGAATGCCATGATCCAATCTGGCCGGGATCTCCGATTAAACCTAACAACTTCCTCGTCATAGATGTGGAACTGAATTGTATAGTCTCAGCACCACCAGCCACTTTGTTGCGTTATCCTACGTATGGGGCGCAGCGAGACAGAAGAAGCTGACTCGGATAAACTGGGATGTGCTGAGCCACGCTGGATCACTTGACGCAAGCGATGTACCGGCCACGATTTGGGACACCATGGTGCTCACCAAGTCTCTTGGGGAGAAATATTGCTGGATAGATGCTCTTTGCATTCTCCAAGACGACCCTGCACGTGAGCAGGATCAGATATCGCAAATGGGAGCTACCTACTCGAGGGCACTGATAACGATTGTGAACACTGCTGGAGATGGGAGTACAGGACCTCCTGGGTTGCATGCCTGTTCAAGGGATATTCAGCAAATCAAATTTCAACTACCCGAATTTGACTTGATCAAAGTTCAGGATGATACCGACATCTACGGAGACTCACGACATAACATATCGGTGTGGGAAAACCGTACATGGACCTACAGGGAGCGCCTTTTCTCCAAGAGACTCATAATATTTCGGAAACAGCAGATATATTGGCACTTTAGAAGCGCAACATGACCGAGGAGAAAGTATTGGAGGTAGAAGGGGGCCCAACCGTCCTCGCAAGCATGGAGCGCATGATCACCAGGCTCCCCAACATCCCAAGAAACTTAGCAGAATACAACAGCCGGTCTTCAAGACCACAAACCACAGCGGACAAAGAATACCATTTATATAGGTCATTTGTTCAAGGTTACACAGTTCTCCAACTCTCTTTTGGAACCGATGATCTTAATGCCTTTGCCGGCGTCGCTCGGGCACTGTTGCTGTTGGGCAAAGACGAATACATCTGAGGACTACCCAGATCAAGTTTCGCGGACTCCCTCACGTGGTCAATGAAGGGCTTGGAAAAGAACGCTGGTTTGCAAAATATCCTGCGGAGTGATGGTTCGATCGACAAGTTACCATTCCCAAGCTCGTGTCGGGTATCCCGAAATTACCGTACATTTACGATGATCTTGATGCAGAAATCAGAGTGACCATGCTACCTTCAGAAGCCTCGTGAGAAGTGCGCCAGAAGAATTGTGGCGAAATCTGATTTGCGCCATGTACTCTCAACCATCTAAAAGTTCTGGCGATTGCTTGACCCGGAGTAATCACATAGAGCAGCTTGTATCAAGGACCGAATCATCGGAGGAACAGACGTGGACAATGCTCGAATTGTGCAGCAAGCGTCTATCGGGCGTGATTCTGGCAAAAATTCAATATTCAACGCGAAGTTGACTGGTTTTATATATGCTCACATGACCCCTCTCTCCTTTCTGAGGCTTGTAGCGGTTTTTTGAAGCCACAGGCAATGCAGGCTGGTGGATATCCCAGCCAGCAGCGCGCACAGGATAGAGCGTCGGCACGCCCGCACAATTTGAGCCTCATTGTGCACTCTTTGATCATTACAACCTTTGCTAAGACAAGTTAGGCCAATTCTTTTCTAAAAACAATGGAATCCCCGGATCCAAATGCCGAAAGTGACTTCAGGATGTCACAATTTGAGGAGCGTATGTTTCGACAGATATCAAGTCAAGCTCGGCACGTGCAACAAACAGTTGACCATTTTGCTCGACGAAGCAATCACGATGCTCAAACAAAGGCTTCTCCAGTATACTTATAAGTCCGCTACCTTTAAACCCTTGGTAGCCACGTCAAGCTTGGTCGACCCCACGAACATACTGTAAAGTCATTAGATTGCCTCCTTTTTGGTCTCTCGAAACGCCCTTAAAATCATTTATTTTCAGGCTCACAGATATAGACGGAGCCCCCACCGAATGAATCAAGATTGAAGAAGTTACTATACATGTTTGGATCTATTATGTAGACACCAACCTTCCAAGTCAAAATGGCATCACCCTCTAAAACGGGCATTTCCTGTAAACTGCAAGAACTGGAGAAAAGTCTCAGATGTCTGCCAGCCTTGGAAAAGACTCTTTGAGATCCTCAATGCGAGCCAGGACTGTAATCTTTTTGCAAAAATGTCTTTGCGAGGATCCAACAACTGTGCTCCATGCTCCAAATGCTCCAATACCCATTGACGCCATACCAAAAGCAAGGAACGCCACCATGCAGCCGGCATCTCTGGCTTTGGTGAAATCTGCTGTCGAGTTTTTAAGTCTCACCAACAGTCTTTGGAGAATTGTTCTTCCGTGGAGAAGAAAGTTTTGTTGAAGTGTCAAGTATGCAAGACGGATTCCGAATTGTTGACTGTTCCACAAGATGGCATAGTAGGTTCCCCAGAGCCCGCTGAGTTTATCCCCTGGATTGGAGTCAGTGGCAGCACCAAGAAAATTTTGAGAGGCAATTCGAACGAAAGAGCGACAAACTTTCACGTTCCACGGCTTCATTGGACCAAGAGGTTTTGCCAAGCTCCTGTATTGCTTCAATCGTTTCCACGATACCTCCAGGCAGCTTGAACATCATCGTGCGATCAAAGCTAGACGGACCGCGAAGTAACGGCTCCTGGGGACAGTCGAAGTAGTCTGCATCGAGAAGTTGAGCTCTGCTTGGAGGTGAATCGCCGTCATCGTTTACAATGCAGAGAATCCAATATCGAAGTATGTGTACGTTATCTTCGAGTAATGGCCATGGACCATGTTGTCTCTGAAGATTCATCATCGGGGTGCCAGTGAATATGCCTCCGTAGGATTGGAAAGGGATAGAAACAAGGAAGACTCGGCGTCGGCTAGGGCGTGCTGATTGATTGTCAGTGTGATCTTGACGAGACTTTGATTACCCTCACGTGAAGTTTTCATCTTCTCTTTGGCTTTAGATCTGATGAATGCCATCGCCTTCCCGTCTGGTGTGTCCTTGACCAAGATGCTACCATTATAATGGATTTCAACTGAAAGAATGCTAGTGGAACAATGTACTTCGTGCACCTTTTCGGTCAAGTCTGCCATAACTTCTGTGGGTTTTCGAATCGATACAGAAGCTCATCTGTAGGAGAGTTGAGCCTGAAGCAATTCCCGGAAAGTGAAGCGCGTGCAGGTGAGACAAAATTGTTATCTGCAAATGCTTTATTTTATCAAAAGCGTGGTGCCGGTGGACGGGGACTTCTTCATTTTGGCGTATTTCTATCGCCTCATCAGTGTTTCCCAATTGGAGGGCTTGGAATGTCTTGCTGGAGATAGCTCCATGATCACTGGTACGATATTCTGCAGGTAGTCCAGCTCGCATATGCGAGACCGCATGTGACAACGATTTACGAATGAGATGGGCGCCTCATTCTAGCTGGGCGTAGCCCACCCTTTTAAGGTGCACGAATCGTCAAGCTTACTGCTCCGATGTTCGTAAGGACGACGTGGTGTAGGAGATGTTATCTCTTGCTACGTTACTTATGATCCTCCTATGGAGAGTCCGCGACGGAGAAAACGATAACGAAGGATTGGCACGATCTTGATCTTTAACGAGGACCGTAAAGTTCGAAAAATTCGGAAGCATGATTTATACCCGCTCAAGAGCAGACCGAAAATCAGTATATTGTGAATGTGTTGCTTGGTTCCGACTGTCAGCGCTGTGCAACCACACCGAGTGTCAGCCGTATCATGCATCAAAAGTCGATTGGACTTCAAGTGTTGCTTGGAACCCCCTTTGTTGCAGCTTCGTCTTTCGTCATGCTTGATAGGCATTAGTGACGTTAAAACGAGGCAATTAATTGTGTTACAGCAGTCCAATCGCTGGACTGCTGCCATTTTTTTTCGTCGACGCCTCCCCAAAGAATCGTAGGACTGAGTTACTCAAACATAGAAATTCCACGGGGCAAGGCTAGGATAATTTCTCGCGAGGCCTAACGATACACCACCACATATCGTGTCTTGAAGCCCAGCATTAATATGAGGCGCAATATCTATTCGATTGTCTTAATATGTCTGGCCATGATCTATCATGTTACCGTTAATGAGAATGCTTTTAGTACTTCCACAGAATCACGCGAATTCCTGCCTGAATATCAGACTTGTTTGTTGACTGCACTGACACCTCGCTTAATCACAGTACGCTCAGCTTCAGCTTGCTTCTCCTGATGATACTTGCCTCTATCTCGGTAGCTGGATTAGCAACAATACGAAGCTTCAACTAGGTGCCAGAAAAGATTACATATATAACAGTTTAAAGTCCATCTTCGTCCATATTCTGAGCAGAGCAGCTCTTAATCAAATGCAAAATGGACTTGAAAAAGCAGCAAAATGCAAACCAGCGATGGATGTAGTGCAATGAGTTTTGCTACCTATGCTGCCTAGCCTAACCTGCCTGTCCTGTCCCATCCATCTTCCTTCTATCTGTGCATGTATGCAATCATTTGCTGTCTCCCCATAATCATCTAATCAACCTACCCACACCCTCACCCAAAACCCTGCCCCATCCCATCTCGAAGTCATCAAAGAAAAAAGAAAGAAGAAAAAACACCCCTCGCCTCAAACGCCTTCCCTTGCCCGCCACAGAGAATACCACCAACCACACGAAGCAAGCAAAACTAGATCATCAACACCTTGTATCTCTTTCAGCCCACAAACTGACTACCATGTCTAGCTAGGCACAGTAGGAATCGAAGAGGCCTCAGCTTGGTTCTCCTCGCTCTTCTGCGTCTCAGCACCCATAGTAGGAGTAGCCGATTGAGCTCCCGCCGATTGCTCCAAGACAGAAGGCAAAGCAGCTTTAACCTCACTAACATCAATCCCTTTCTCCTTCTCCTTCGCCTCCCCAGTCTCCCCCTCCTCTCCTCCCACCGCCGCCGCAACTCCAACCTCAGAACCAACAACCTCCCTCACACCCCCCAGCACACCCTCCTCCTTACAAACACCCCCCTCACAAACCATC
>JAFJYH010000512.1:0-21376 GCA_017365405.1 Cadophora malorum | reverse complement strand
CAGGGGGGACAGGGGGGACAGGGGGACAGGGCTGCCGTATGCAGGTGGGCTCTCTTATGCAGGTGGGAGTTGTTCATTATCCGTTTCGGGAATGGAGGGAGGGTGTGAGAAGCACAAGCGAGAGGGAGGGAAGCTTGGAAGTTGCGGCGGTTGCGACTCCCTTAGAGGCGGGTGTGGATGTAAGATGTAAGAAGAGAAATCATACATGGTGGATATTAAACGCCTGAGAGGGTGGTTGCTGTGTGTTTCCCCGCTTCATACAGCTTGGAAAGCTACCAAGTTCGTTTTCGTTCCCATTGAGGAATATGCTACGAAGCCAAGACATCTGGCTCAACATCCTTATCCGGTACTCTGTGTAACGAGGGCGTTCACTTGGAATCTTCCCCTTGTTCCATATCTACACGAGTGTTTGGCTCTTGATTACCGAGAAGCGGAGAGATCCATATCTCCGAGATATTGTCAGCGTGCAGATGGAGATAGATGAGATGTATATTACTGTTACTTAGTCTGGGTACTGTCGATGAGGATTCGTGATCACTGATCAAATCAACACTCATCTATTCAACCAGCCACTCACCTCGCTTCGCTCCGTTCGGTCAACAACACCCTGGCTCGGCATCCGAATACAGTCCAGTCCGGCATCTCAGGCAAAACCAGAACCGGATTCAACGCAAGCCAACATAACGCCAAAGCTAAAGCACAAGATCTTGGAACCCGTAAAGAGAGACTAACGCATTACCCTTTTCTGCAAATGATGGATTGCGACGTGCAACGAAACCTGCAGCCCTTATTTTGAAGTTGTGGTAAACTTGATTTTCGAAAATGCTGAGCTTGGACTTGAGAGGTTGGTGGTGGTGATTGTGAAACGAGATATGCGAGGACGCGGATATGGCTGAATGCAAAGGGTGCCCATTTAGGATAATGCTCTTTGCGATGTGCAACAGAATGTTGCGAATCTGCGAGGACGATCGATCGGGATAATGTGGAGAGGTGGGAGGGATGGAATGGTTGCTTGATTCGGGATTGATCAATGGCGCGGATCCATGAAGGAAATGACCTGAGGCAAGTGATGTGGTCACTCGACCATATACCAATAAACTCGACTCAATTGTGTAGTGAAAAAAAAATAAAGGCAGGTGGAGAATTTTAGATCTGTTTTTGTTTCATTCGCTCTTATTATGCTATTAATTGTATATCCTCCATCCAGTCCCTGTAGAAAATGCTTCGATTCAATATGAACATCTAATGAAAAGAATCGCCTTACTCGAAGGCTATGGTACATGAACACGTACTGGTACAATGGAAGCAATTGCTCCATCATATATGATCCTCACATCTCTCAGATTCACGGCACAACATCTACTTCAATGGCTTTCTGGCGACCATCAAGTACATGGGTGTGAATAGATCCTCCTTTCCACCAGCAACCAAACAGTCAGCAGCAAGAGCCAAACTGTTGGCAGTCTTCTGTGTTCCGCCTGGTGCAATACCAACCATCTCCAGAACGCCAACGAATCTGTGAGTGATGCCTCTTCCCCATTTGGTCATTCGTGCAATTGTTGGGAAATCCCAGATTGATCCCATCATGCTGAAATCTCCTGCAAGAGGGTAGTACCATGGGGTTGCATCTGGTCGTTTGGCCAAATCCTCGTGAAGCTCCAACTCGAATCCAGCGGCCTTGATGGCAGCAAGACCCTCAGAGATCTTGACCATGTTTGAAATTCCGTCACCAATCTCGATACCGAGACGAATTTCGCGGTGGTGCTCGTTATCGTTATCATATTTATCGGTCATGAGCCATTCGTAAACACCAAACACACCACCGGGCTTGAGAACCTTGAAAATCTGGCTGTAGACACCCTCCAGCGAAGGAGCGTGAACGGTGGCCTCGATGGCGTACACGCAGTCGAAGGAGTTTTCAGGGAAGGACATTTGCTGGGTTGAATTAGCAGGCGCGCAGGAAATGGCAGGGAGACTAGACATACCATGAAGTCACCCTTTACGAAGTCCAATTGGTGAGAAAGGCCCTCCTTCTGCGCATATCTCGTTGCACGTTCGATTTGGTAATCGTTGTTGTTCAATCCAGTAATGTGTGCGCCGGTGAATTTGGCAATCTCTCTCGCAGGGCCACCGACACCACATCCAACATCAAGAACTTTGTCTCCATCCTTAATACCAATCTTGGCCGCCAGGTAATGCTCGTGGCGGGCAATTGCTTGGTAGAATGGTTCACCATATGCGAATCGGCAGAAGTGGAAAGATTGTCCCCATCCGTACTCATAGAGATCCGTTCCGAGATTGTAGTAACTAAGACTGTTTAGCAGACGCACGATGGGATGGCGAGAGTGCAAAGAACATACTGTCTTGTGAGGGTGGCGTATTCCGCTTTTCTGGCCTGGACGTGGAGAGTTAGCAAATAATTGTTGAGAACCCCGGAATGCGCCATGTACCTCTCTGATCTCAGGGGTTTCATCCTTTGCGGCCTTGTCATCCCAATGCTTGAAGTACTCGTCAACAGCAGCTTTTTGCGCCGCCTTGTCCTTCTTCATCATGGCACTGAATCCTCCCTTCGCGGCGGACGAGTCCTTGTGCATGGCTTTGTTGAAGGCGGCATCGCGAGTATGATCCTCGGTCTCGAGTTTTGAGGGAGCCATTGTGAAAGAGTGGAGATGGTATTAGAACGGATTGAGGTTGGATGTTGAATTGATTGAGACGTAGGTATGTCAAAGGAAAGAAGAGTCGTTCTGGGAAAGGAGTTGTTTATATTCGCATGTGAGGATGTCAAGTCAAGCGGTGTCTAGAAATTATTGCTGAAAGGGGTCTACGCTAATCTCACGTATTCGGGTTGAAGTCTCCACTAACCTTAATGCCCCTGGTGTCTTTGGTGGTGGCAACACCCCAGACGCATAGTGGAAGAAAAGCGGCGCTGGGGGGACCAGATTTCGATACCGACAAATACTTCGACTTGACTTCTTCGATATCAGAAGTTGAGGCTGTAACTTGAGAATCGTTCTAGCGAAACACCTTTCCTTTCCCCCTTTTTTCGCAAGTTGAGATCACATTCTCGGTACTTGTTTGTATAAAGCAAATTTCAATTAATGCTGCTGCTTTAGTCTCGGTATAATCTATGTCACGTGTCGCTGATCACGAGAGCCAGTGATAAAGCTGAAGGCTGATTACCAGAATTTTTGAGATCGGCCTTCCTCAGCCTCATTACCACATTACCACGTCGCCACCCTCGAGAGCTGTGCACAACTACGCTTGAGACGATTTCACCTTCCAGCACTATAATCGAAGAAAGCATAACACAAGACTAACCAAAATGCCTCCTCAAATCAAGCAAGACTTGAACCGCTCGGGCTGGGAAACTACCGACTTCCCCTCAGTCTGCGAGAACTGCCTCCCCGAGAACCCCTACGTCCAGATGATCAAGCAAGATTATGGAGAAGAATGCAAGATCTGCACGCGCCCATTCACGGTCTTCAAATGGAAAGCAGACCGAACAGCGCGAAGCAAGCGTACCAACATCTGTCTCACATGCGCCCGACTGAAGAACTGCTGCCAATGCTGCATGCTCGATCTCTCCTTCGGTCTCCCAATCGTCGTCCGTGATGCGGCGCTCAAGATGGTAGCACCAGGTCCACAGAGCGCGGTCAACAGAGAATACTACGCCCAGGAGCACGAGAAAGAGATTGAGGAGGGCAGAGGAGGCGTAGAGGCATACGAGAAGACAGATGAGAAGGCTAGGGAGCTACTGAGGAGATTGGCGAATTCAGAACCATACTTCAAGAAGCAGAGGAGGATTGGTCCTGCTGAGGGTGAAGAGGGCGAGGGAAGTGCGGCTTCAACTGCATTGACGACTAATGGCCCAGGACCTATCCGAACACGGGATAGTAGAGGAGGGGCAAGCTCTCGTGGTGCGGTACGCGGAGGAAGAGGCGGTGCTAGAGGAGGCAGAACATTCCCGAGCGCCGCGCAGTTACCACCTACAGCACAGGACATCCAACCGCCAGCCGATCAGTCTATCACCTCGTTGTTCGTCACAGGCGTGGAGGACGATCTGCCAGAACATAAGATCCGGGACTTCTTCTCGCCGTATGGGAAGATTCGGTCTTTGGTCTGCTCACATATGTCGCATTGTGCATTTATCAACTACAACACACGAGAGAGCGCGGAAGCTGCAGCGGAGGCTTTGCAGGGAAGGGCTGTGATTGCGGGGTGTCCTCTGCGTGTACAATGGGGCAGACCGAGACCTATTGGTACTATGGATAAGGATGAACGTATAGCGACTGGTAGGGAAGGTCGTAATGCGTTTGCAGGTTCTGGAAGAGGTGGTGCTGCGAGAGGTCAACAACAGGCAATTGCTGCTCCAGAGAAAGATGATCTGGCGAACATGTCTGCTGTTGCTGCTCCACCTGGCGCTAGCGATGTCCAGTATGCAAGTTTGGCTGGGAATCAATAGGATGGGAAAACTTCATTGGCTTGGCGTTTTGGAGGGCAGGTGTTTATATTGATGTATGCTTGACAGGCGAGGATTCAAATATGAGTGCAGAACGGGCCTCAAAGGCTACGGATTTCCGTTCCCCACGTTTAACTTCCTCAGTTGCGGCGTTGACAAATAGGTAAAGTTGATTCTGGTCAAGTGCCTCGTTACATTCCGGGATTCAATAGTGAAATTGCTATCTTCTATTTGTCGATTGCAAGCAGAAGAATATGTCCATATGCGCGCGAACATCTCTCGCTGAACATTACAATTATAATAAACAGGTGATCAAACCCTCTTCTAATACCTTTGGGAATATATCTTAAGAGCAGCGAGGGACCGATGAGCCCGTCCATTGATATAATACATTCTAGTCACTTCATACCGACTCCCTGCTTCCATCAATACAACTTGATTTTGATACATTCCAATGCAACCATCGCAATGCCTATAATACACTCTGCTCCCCCAATGCATATCTAAAGATCAGAGCACTTCTTTCCATCGATCACAACCTTCTGTCCGTTTGGCATCTTGACAGTATCGTTATCGCCTCGTTCGGTATGCTCGTGAATGCGAAGCTCTGAAAGCAGTTAGCGTGATCATCCCATCCATCTCTTCATTCCACGCATAGTAAAATAGAATACTTACTGTACCTATCATCACCCTCCAGCTTCCCTTGCACCACGTTTTCCCTCAAGATCTTTGCCACTTCCTCGGCGTGTGCAATTGCTGGCGCTAAAGCTGGATCATCGTGGCTCATTGATGCGTTCTTTCGGAATCCATTGCGTGCTTCGCTGCGTGCGGCGTGGAGGAGGTGTGTGTCGCCTGAACTCGAGTCAGTGATGTGAAGGGACAGATTTGAAGAGGAAGGAACCTACCTTGGAACGCTAACCGCGCCGAACGGAGAAGGTGCCTATATGCTGCTGATGCCATCTTTTCCAAAGTTTTGATCTATTTCCTGCTTTCGTTATCAGCATTTTGTATTCCATCATTACAGCCGTGTATATTTTAAAGTTGTTGGAAAGCGCAGGACAATAGAAAAATATGGGCAACAACGAGGAGGCTGCTTCGCGAAGCCTAGGATATCGATCCCCGGCCGAAGGTTCTGATCCATCCACGAGCGGATCAACATCGAAGCCAGAACAAGCGTTTTTCTCAGTTCGCGGCCGGAGGAAACGACCTCCACCTCGATGCTACACCATCGGCCATGGAAATGCAAGGCGACGGTTTTGGATGTTGTCAGACCAGGCCTCTATGCACATGAAAGAGCCAGAGGCATGGGAGCAGCACAAGTCGTGGAACAGCCACATCGACTTTGACAGTAAAGAAGCGAGAGTCCCCAAGAGAGCCTTTGGATCTGAAGGCCATGAAGAGGATCATGCAGCTACATATCCGCCATCGGCATATCCGCCGGCTGCGTACCCGCCTAGCAAGCTTATACGGACATGGGATCTTCAAATATATCGCATACCAAAGGATTGGAAGCCTCAATGGAAGGCACTAGCCTCATCATCTGCGCAGACGAGTGGAGATAGTAGAGAGATGTCAGGGGTAGAGACATATCGGGGCCTGGCGAGCAGTAAAGCAGAGACTAGAGTGTTGAATTCCAGGATTGACCATGGTCCGATGGATGCTGGGGCATCACTTGAGAAGGATGTCGTCCCAGTAGTGCAGACGAATGCCATGCCTCATGACAATGTCATACGAAATGGGCATCTGAAGCCCAAGATCAAGAATGTGACGAGCACAGCTACCGAATCAGGCATGGAGAACAAGTCAGTCGATACTGGACTGCCAGATAACAAACACAGCATCCCTAGCAGCAATGGCGCCAGATCGACGTCCAGTATCAAGCCCGAGACCAACGCAGCGTCGAAATCATCGCCTGAAGCCATGGAAGACAAAAAAGCAGTCAACCCTGCACATGTGAGAGTTACGGGTGAAATTCGCCAAAGCAAGGTCACCGGCTCGGCGCCCACAAATTCCCCCAAGATCATTGAAAGTGCAAAGCCAGTATCTGACGCAAGCGTGAACAAGAAGGTACCAAACAATACGGGGCTAAAAGGTTGGACCGAAGGTCCTGCCACTCAGTTGGATACTTCAGTACCGTCGAGTGGTCCGAGTACCGTGAAGACCGCAAAGCCAGCTTATGCCACCATACTGAATAAAACAGCCGACAATAAACAGTCAGATAATATGACGAGTGGTTCAGCGATCGATACCTCAATGCCCGCCAGTCTTACTAAACCAATTGCACTCGTAAAGCCAATATCTTATGCCGAAATGTTGAAAGGCAGAACAGGTCAGACGAAGCCGTCGAATAGCAAAAATATTCTACTTCCAATCCAGAGGACTACCCAGCCATCTGAAACTATTGCCGAGAGTAGTAAGCCTGCCAAAACAACATCAAACTCGACAACGAGCAAGACGGCAGCGACAAACAAACTACCAAAGGGCAAGGATGGACCCGAGGACAAAGGTCCTGCGATCGAGATAGCTACCGCGGTAGATGAGACGGCTACCAAGAGCAGCAAGTCCGTAAACTCCATGCTCGATACCAGCAGCAACAAAAAAGAAACATTGGCTACATTGGGTAAGAAGAGGGGTAGAGGTAAAGTTCCTAAGCCTGAGGCGACTGCCTCGGCGTCCGAAAATACCATCCAGCACGAGATTTCGAAGCTCGAGACCAACGGAGCCACAGCTTCAATATCGCGAGAAACGGGTAGTGATGCGATCAAGCCCATGCTAGTAAATGACAAGCATGCCATTCCTTCCAACAAGACGAATACCGCGGCGTCCGACATGGGCAATCGGAATCATCCTCTGCGACCTGGTATCAAGGAGACTGCAAGTGGAATATCTGGAGACACTAAAAACAACAGAGCCGAGCCTACTCGATCGCCTAATGAAAATATCAACCCAGTGGTCGAGGTCGATGTCTCAATGCCCGACGCTGTGACTCAGCAAGTTGAAGTGAACCCTGAGACGACAGAGGCCAATACTGCGATTACTAAAGATAAAAACAACAAGCCAACCGAGCCGATGCCATATGGCAATGAGGATAGTGTACCTCCCATTGGAAAAACTACTACTTTATCGCCTGACACTATAGGTCGGCACCACTCCAATGATGGAATTGGGACCGGAGAAGCACTAGCTTCTGAGCTCAACAGTCACATTTCCCAAGGCATCAAAACTTCTCCTTCCAAGAATTCTGTAGACGTTGCAAACATGCCTGAAGACGCAGAAATCGACGCGAACGATATGGAGCAATTGAATACTCACTTGTCTGAACTTTCGGTAGGGCAATCTGAACCGCCACAGCAAAACGATCCCGCAACTATCGACCAAGAGCAGGACGCAAACGCGGACGGAAGCAGCAAGTCGAAGAAGAAGAGACAGAGGAAGAAGAAGAATAAGTCTTTGAGCGAGGCTGTTCCAGCAGTTCAGTTTGAAGGCCCCTATGCGAATGGTCAGTTCATCTCAATTCATCCCTCTTTGCATAGCGCACCCTCACAAAGTCTTTTCTGTATTTACACCGTAATTTCTCTGGATTTTTTGTCGTTCTTAAGAAGCTATGTCTCTGGTATGGTTCTGTACCTGGGCACATCATGGATGTTCTTGATTTTCGAGGTGGCATTTTGATATCACGTGTCAGATCTAGCCAAATACAGCATGGTTCAGCCTCTTCCAAGCTAATATTTTTTCTGGCAGTCCTCCAAGATCTCGTTCCTATCGCAAATTGCATCCGCAACGACGACCTCAATCTCTGGGAGAGAGATATCAAACTCATCGAGCTCCATTCTCTGATACTGATTACGCTACGAAATATTGGCAAGAAGTCCGACGAATTTCTGACTTTCAAGAACGCCGCAAAACCCCACAACATTAGCGTTGACCTGTACGATCTACACTTCGTCCAAGCTATTCAGATCTTGATCGGATTAGACGGCAGACCAGAAGGCACACAGAAGATAGAGAAGCTCCTCGGCGAGAAGGATCATAAAGACTTGGAGAATCTTACCGGTAGCTTGAGAAGTTACTGCAGAACTAACGGACGGAATTCCGAATACGCATTTTTCAGAACCAAAGCACAACTTTGGTCGCCGGTACTCTGGTTTTGGTTTGTAAGGTCTAGCCTTCATACGCTCACTACTTTCTATAATCGAGAGACCGCCCGTGGCAGATTGAATGTGAGTTCAACCAGGCCTTGCAATTGCATCTTGGAGGATTTTGTGATTAATTCAAGTTATCATTCAGCACTCGGTTCCCGCTCCAGATTTTACCGAAGACTTAAACTCTATTACAAGAGTAACATTGCATCTCAGCTCCGACGGCTATCCACCGGGGCGTTTCTATCCTGCTACCACGGAGTCACGAGACAAGGTAGAGAGGATCTTCAAAGAGGGTGACCGAGAAATTCGTACAGGGAATATTGTGTGGGGACGCTACATTCAATTTTGTCCGAACCAGATTCACTTCGAACGTCGCACATACGAGCAACTATTGGCTGTTCACGATCAATACTACGACGAAAATGGCGACCCATACCCAGATAATCCTTCCTCTGCCCATCCTTCCACAGGGATGGACAGCAGAGAAGGACTTTAAAGCTATTGGAAGCCTCTCAGCAGCAACACAGCGCAGCATCGAGCCTGTTGGACCTCACTTCCTTGCCCATGCCCGCCGAGCCCGCCACAAGCGCACCTTCTCTGAAGATGATCGCATTCAAGCCCAAGAAAATGTCAAGAAGGTTGAAGACGACGATTTCGGCGAGATCAGTGAGCCAGAGGACCCATCCATGCTCCTTCGTGATGCTAAGGATTGGAAGGTAAGTTGACACAACCTAGTCACAATATTTCCTCTAACATTTTTGCAGAGCCAAGACCACTATGCAGTTCTTGGTCTATCCAAGTACCGCTACAAGGCGACCGAGGAACAAATCAAGCGTGCTCACCGAAAGAAGGTCCTGAAGCATCACCCTGACAAGAAGGCTGCCGCAGGAAGCACCGAGGATGACAGCTTCTTCAAGTGTATCCAAAAGGCTACCGAGGTCCTACTTGATCCTGTCAAGCGACGCCAATTTGACTCTGTTGACGAACGTGCTGATGTCGAACCTCCCTCTAAGAAACAAGCCAAGGATGGCAAGTACTACAAGCTTTGGGGCAGCGTATTCAAGGCGGAGGGTCGCTTCTCTCGTATTCAGCCAGTTCCTAAGCTTGGAGACGAGAACAGTACCCAAGAGGAGGTCGAAAACTTCTACAACTTCTTTTACAATTTCGACTCATGGCGTTCATTCGAGTACCAGGATGAGGATGTCCCTGATGACAACGAGAACCGTGATCAAAAGCGTCACATGGAGCGAAAGAACAACAACGCCCGCAAGAAGAAGAAGAACGAGGATGTTGCACGTCTTCGTCAGTTGGTTGATCAGGTCATGGCAGGAGATGAGCGAATCAAGAAGTTCCGTCAAGCCGCCAATGCCAATAAGAACAAGAAGAAGAACGAAAAGGAAGCCGCTGAGAAGAAGGCCGCCGAAGAAGCCAAAGCCGCCAAAGAAGCTGAGGCTAAAGCTGCGAAGGAGGCAGAGGAGAAGGCTAAGATCGACCGTGAGCAAGGGAAGAAGGCTAAGGAAGCCGCCAAGGCCGCTGTCAAGAAGAACAGACGGGTCATGAAGGGCAGTGTCAAGGATGCTAACTACTTCGTATCCGGCGATGCTCCTGCTTCAGCTATCGATGCGGTCTTGAACGATGTCGAACTTGTTCAGGGCAAGCTTGATCCCGATGAGACTGCTGCTTTGGCTGGCAAGCTCAACGGTCTTAAGATCGCTGATGAGATCAAAGGTGTCTGGTCCGGCGAGGTCAAGCGATTGGTCGAGGCTGGCAAGATCAAGGATGGTGAAGTGAAGTCACTGGTTTGATAGACTGTTGTGTGTTGCTGCTGAGAGGCTGTATTAGACTATAGATACATAAGGGACAGTTCTAGATTTGCTTCTAGACTAATTGCAAAAGTTTCGCGTTTTTGTCCTTGGTTCATCGCCGTTGCAGGTATATGTTTTGATGTCCCCGGGGTCATGTGAATTCTCTGTTGGATTGCCAAGACGATGCAGGAGTGAGGTGATCACGACGTCCAACCTACAGCTTCGTCCCAGTTTCATCGTTTGCACACTTACATAGACAAAGCGACGTCCAGTTCCAAGAGCATGTCAATCGCACCACGTCCCACTCAATTCTCAGACCTTCCGATCGATATTCGGGTGAGAATATGGTACGCATCTTCCTTTCCACAGACGTTGCTATACAGTCCTTTGCCTTCTTCGGTGGTGCTCTTTCCAATGCCACAACCTTGCTAATATAGTCTCAGGGGATATGCTATGCCTCGGAGGTTGGTCGAGTTATCAGAAACACCTCTCACAATCAAGTCCTTCATTTGGCAATACTTGAACCCATGAGCTAGAAAGCCAAATCCACGGGCTCAGAGCTCCAACATGCCCCGCATACCCCGCGGTGTCAATCAAGAGTCCCACTACCTATTTCATTACGAACAAACATTCGCCGAAATCACCCGTCAGCAGATAGACCATTGGCATTTTATCAAGGTGCGCGATGGAAATGAGGTTTCATCATCATTTATCCCCATGCGAGTGTCGCCTCCGCGAGTTTCGTTCGATTTTAACGTCGATACGTTAGTGTTAAAACCACCTATGCTTGACCCATCTCGACGGTATGGTAGAGAAGGCTTCGATAAGCTACGTTACGTTGCTCTTTATCGAGTAGAATTTACTGGAGATCTCCAACAAGACCACAGGTGGTTTGCCACTCACTTGTGTTGGACACAGCACAATCTCATTCATCTCATGTACGAGTGTTTCGATACGATTCGTATGATATGTCTCATAATCAGTGACGAAGACGAAAGCTGGTTTCCTGTCATGAAGGAGAAATACGCCAAATTTGGATACCGCATTACCAAGATGCAGAAACATTCCTTCGCAGCGACTGCGGTTAAGACAATGTTGGTAAGTGCTCACACATGCCGCTTTCCTCTAATCTATGCAGTGCTTATGATTATTTCATCCCTCCAAATCCTCCAGAGACATCATAGATGACGATACCAGAGCCAGATTAAGAGCTGAGTTCGTGGAGCACTGGAAAGACAAGGAACCTGAAACCAAGCCTACGCACAACCCCCACGACAGAATATCCAATCTCATTTTTAACGTGGGCCATTCCGATAAGCCTAAGACCAATGCTTCATCACCAAATGCCACTCCGATGGATCGGAACACGGCGTTGATTGAGCAGGCATTGGAGCAGATGTTTTCGTCCCAAGCCAACACCAACTCATGAAATCGTTGAGGTCAATCACACTGCCCTGGAGCCATTTCGTTACTCGCCATTGAAGGAGAAGAGATCAATTCGTCTGTTGCATTTTCATGAGGATGAGTATAGTATACAGCTTTCGGGCGGGAAAGCAACACATTTGTACCATGGACACCTTTCCTCTCGATGAAGCTCCGGCATATCTCATTCTTTCATATTCGTGGGAAGGCCCCAGGAATGCCCAAGCGAGTTTGAAAGAGTACCAAGAGCATCGCAATTGGATAATTCGCGAACACGACGGCCGTCACTGTCTTGCTATCATTCGAAGAAACCTCTACGAAGCGCTCCAGCGGATCACCACAAGCGTTTCCCAAACAAGATATATATGGTGCATCAACCAGGAAGATAATGTCGAGAGAGGTACACAAGTCTCCATTATGGGGGAGATCTACTCCCTTTGTACAAGAGTGATCATCTGGCTGGGTATCATGGATCCCTACGAAGCCAGCCATGTTTGGAATTTACACTTTCAGCTTGTGCCAGAGATCCCCAAATACATCGCCAAGCACGGAGCCGATTCAATCAAGACCGGAGACTGGACTGAAGAAGGCCTTCAAGAGCGCTTCAACATTTCCGAACAAGCTCTTGGTCCAAAACATTGGACTGCCTATAAACGACCTTTCTCGAAAATGAGATGGTTTCAGAGGTCATGGATCGTCCAAGAAGTCGCATTAGCGCCAAGTGCTGTTGTTCTCTTCGGACATATGCAACTTGCTTGGGAGGAGATGGCACTCCTGGCCATGTTCCTCCAACGTACGGGACTGGACGAGCAGATTTCTGAGGAGGAATCCGACGAAATCGAGGAAGATGGTGTCCCTGGTGTCGTGCTAGAAGTGTTCAACAATCTTGCGACAGCTGCTGTCGCACTGAAGACAGAAGCGCCGGAGACTAACTGGGTTCGGCATCGACAGACCGGAATACAACTCGTGGGCGGTATTTCTGTCATGCATTAGCACGTTACGCTCACTGCAGAGCACCGACCCTAAGGATCGGATATACGCTGCACTGGGTTTCTTGGAGCTTGACAAGTCGAAGGCAGGCAAGATTGTGCCGAACTACAGCGAAGAATGCTCAACAGGACAAGTTTTCGCGGGTTTCACTGAAACCATACTCGCTGAGATCCCAGGCCTGGAAATTCTCGCCTTGCGAGAAGACTCCGAACGTTCCACAAAATGGCCAGACCTGTCGTCATGGGCCCCCGACTTTACTGCCCCCAAAGGTCTCCTCCTGGTTCAAGAAGAAAACTCATATTGTAAAGAACCACCGGACTGTAAAGTCAGTGGGGGAATGCTATGGCTTGAAGGGTTCTTCACGGATGAAACTGCTAGCGTCATGTCTTGGGAGACTGGCGACAAGACTTTTGCCCCAGGAGCAAAGGTACTGGATACCCTGAGAATTTGGCTTTCTGCTGTATCGCATCTCATCCATGAGTCACCATATAGCGAAGATCCACTGGAGGGACTCTGGCGCACTTTGATCGCGAACAAGACATCGGAGCCTAATCTGCCTGAGATAGATAGCTCACATTTTCGGTCATTCATGGCTCAAACTGCGATTGATACTGTTGACGGCATCTTTGAGGAGAGCGGTGGGGAAACAATTGTTTCGCCGAGCATTATAGCAGAGCCTTTTCCTGCGTCGGACTCGAAGCCGTGTCCTAGCTGGCTGGACGACTTACAGGCAATCAAAGCTCGAGTCAAGACTTCGTTATATCCGAAAGAAGAGGATGTGGAGGGACTCGAGGCACTTTATAAGAAGGCAGGAATATTTATGGCCAGATGGTTGCGATTTGCTGTGAATCGGCGTCTCTACGTTACCTTGAACGGCTACGTCGGACTGGGTCCAGTTTCGATGAGAGTAGCCGACCGAATTACGGTGATCAACGGTTCAGAATTGTTGTTTCTGGTGAGGGACAAGGACGCCGTACACGAATTGGTTGGAGAAACATATGTACACGGCCTCTCTGGGGAGTATAACTGGGATCGGAGAAATGCGCAAAAGATCGAGTTGGCATCAATATTGGGATACTTTAACGACATTGTTCTTTGTTGACACCCAAGTGTACCTCGGCTATTTGGCTCTGTCATCCGCATCATTTTGAGCTTACGGTAATTAAATATTCCGGACAGTGTATTAGGGGAGTCTGGGCGAGTATTGGACTGTCATTTACTATTGCGTCTTAGGTCTATACACATCTATGTACGGAGCTTGCCGACATGATGAGGTGCGGGTAACATGACCGTAAACTTTGCTGTCGTTTGCTTCCGGGCGACTGAGGTGAAAATTAGTTGAGTTCCTCCTCTTCTTGATCTCCTGCGTTATTTGGTTCAGCAATATCAAAGGAATCCTTTGAGGAATAAACTCATCTAATCTCTTACGCTATCAGTCTTCACTGTGTAAGCAGTCGTCCTGATAATCCCTCTACTCCCATGCATATCCATCGGCAGAATATCCTTCTCACTTCCGCTGTCCCCAGTGGTATCAATCCAGCTTTTATCGCCCTCGCTCCTCTGACTGGCATTTGCGCTCACGAACGCACTTCCACCAACACCATTATTGGCTTCCAAGTCCCGCAATGGTACATCAGAACCCGAATCTTTTCCGCCAAAACTGCGCATTGCACTTCCGCCTGCGCTTTTGTGTCCATTGCCGCTAGAGTCGTATTGGCGAAAGTACCCGGATCGTGTGTTTCCGTGAGAGCCTGTAGGCCCTCGTGTCCGGTGGCCCGAGGAGACTGCATCGGAGAGCCAGGAGAATAGAGGTCGGAGTGCGGGCATACAGGAAGCTATTATGGAGACATTGAGTTGCACATATCCCCACATTTGGACACCTTGAGTCCTGTTTTGGTTGCGAAGTCAGTACTTACTTGCTTCATGATACAACAGTTGCGAAGGAATGAATGATTTGATGCGACTGACCAGGTAGCATCTTTATCTTTCGGCAACTCAACTTGTTTTATTGCCTTCACAACACCAAGTCCGACCCCGGCGTATCCCAGAGAAAGAACTCCAATTAGTGAGAGTTTCTGACGCTTATTGATCTGCAGATTCCAAATGATGTGGACGGGAAGAGTAGCCAGCAGGACATCCGTAAACATATTGAAACTCGTATTCATAAGCGAAATATTCGTGAAGTGGATCTGAGGATAGCAGTGCGTGGTTGGCAGGCGACGGAGCGAGACGTCCCAGAATGCTTTAACTGGAAGACACCAAAAAATCAAAGTTCCCCAGCAAGCGATAGTGAAAGCAATCAAGAATGCTGTCCATCGTCAATTCCATCCTAGCGTTCCCAGAAAGTTTCAAGATAGATTTCAGACTTACCAACGATTGACCACAACGCAATCTTGTATCCTCTCCCATTCACAAATCGCATCAGCAAAAAGCAGATACTGATCTTCACCAAATGGAGACCTAATACTGCTCCAACAGTTGAGTATATCAGATTTCCTTTTCGATGAGTGATCATGTGCGGAGCTGAAATGGTGTTTGTATGCCGGCCTAAAGAGTGCTGCGATTGCCAACTGAAAATGGCCATTGCCACGCATGAGCAAGCCTAGATACGCATTAGATACATCTTCTGCCCAGAATAATATAGTGAGTTTGCTGCTGGAGTATAAGAAGGGTACAACGTTTCTCCAAAAAGCGACATGGCATATTCAGGGTTGCAGATCCCGCTCCACACGTTCATGAATTTCGGTAAAAAACTGTGATCATAACCTAAAAGATGGCAGAAACTCACCCTAAGTAGTTTGAAGTCAGTAATTATCATATAAACATGATTCTTCATCGAAGATAAAACACATCATCATGGAAGCAAGAAGACGACTTGTAAGACTAGGGCTTCAAGACTTACATAGCAGCGATCATGATATAATCATCCACTCCCATAACCCTCACAATCCTCATCCGAACATATGTTCTTAGTGATACCGCAAGGAACGCAAGAATGAAGAAAGGAATGATCATTCCCAGAATGAACGGAAGATTCGACTCTGCTGCTCTGGCAGCGAACTCTTCCGAACTGAGTGACGGCTTTAAAGCTGCCCCTCCGGTCGCAACCGCAGTAGCACGAGTGATCGTCGACGACATCGATAATTGTATCTGTTTGTTTCTGTCGAGATAGAGTTTCGATCGATATACAGTGCTACGTCTATTGCTGATACACCTGATCCGTAAGATCAAGAGAGCAGATCAGCTCCAACAAGACTTGAGAAGTGGGTTGGTGGGGACAGGCTCTTTAACTCCACTGAGGTCTCCCCCAGATCTGAGGTATCCCCCAGATGGCCTTCGTAGGTAAAGCACAGGATAATAAGTTTCGCGGACAGTTACAAGCAGGAGAAATGCCAGGTGAGTCGTCTCGTTTCATCCGTTCGAGTTGTCCAAGGAAGATTCGATACGTGCTGCAGATCATCACTTCACCCCAACTTGAGTACATGCAGTGTTCGTTGACAGGACAAAGCCATGCTTCTTCTTAGAAGCTGCATCCTCTGTGGTTCAGGCTTCACCGGGTATATGACGAAGACATGGTCCTTCTGCAACTGCTACAAGGAATAGACGACGTTACTTGTCACAGCGAAGTGGGGTGGATCCGTTCCCAACGGCGTTGGAATCCTCCTTCCGTTCCTGCTTTTCTTCTGCAGCTTCGCCTCTGGATAACCAGGGCCATGGGTTGGGTTTCGAGAGTTCAAGGCCTTCGCTCGCTTGGCGCATCGGAAGATATTTACTTTTGCTACTGCCAAACATGTGTTGGCTAAGCTTCCAGAATCAATTTCATCTTATACTAGCACTCGTAACTGGATGGTTCTGAAGACATGTAGAGATTCTATAGACTTGTTATGAAATATCCAGCAAGTTTGACTGAGAAGGCACTTTCCTTCAAATAGATCGATGTCGTGGGATGAAAAGGACCCATGGCCGGCCAGTTGCGACTTGACAGCCGTCGTCTAGACACCAAGATCGGCTGTAACTTCAAGGGTCCTCATCAAGGATTCCATGAGTTCACCTAATGGCGTCAAGTGGAGGATAGCTTCGGCAAGATGGGATAAGGCACTGTCATGGTTGGATGTGTGGCTTCGCTAGGAGTGACTCGAGAACTTCGAAATTCATGGCAAAATCACCGCCTTCCCCTTCAATTGCCAGCGATTCCAGCTCATGCTATTAATTCTATCAAGTCTCCTCTATGTCAACAAGTAAATACGAAGATACGAGCATCGCTTTCAACTTTTCGGCCATCGGCCCTCGGTTGCAATTGCATGTAGCATTAAAGTACAAAACGGCACAGCATCTTGGCTCCACATCCCGATTCGCTGTCTCGGTACTCCAGGATTCGCAAAATTGAGTTTGCTTTGATAGCTTCACGACTTGGCAAATTCTGAGCCATTTGGGGAAGATGTCCCGGACCCACGGGCCAAGCTTTGGGATCCGCCCCCAGTTGAAATTGTGGATGTCAAAGGAAGATATCAACATCCGCTGTCCGGAGTCCGGGAAGGTTGACGCCAATTCAAATTCAGCCAAATGGCAAGAAGAAGAGTAGCTTTAGTGTAACATCTTGATAATGGAAAGACGTTAGAGGATCAGCTCGACTCAACTCGTCGAAGATCATAAGCGAAGCATTCAATCTTGGTTCCTAAAGGCTGAACATCGTAAGGAACTGACGGCCATTGGATAGTATCAGAGTGGCGAAACGGTCCGGGCCTTGATTCTGGGATTTCTCCTGGGATAGAATTTGGATGGCAGCGCGCGGGTGGCGCAAGAAGAGTGGGAGCTGCCATGTTGGTGGATTAATTTAGCGAGCCAAGTGTTTCCTATCTCGACTTCATCCAGGATGTCAGATCAATTTCGCGCTTCTTCCTTGCTGCATATGGCCAAGGAACATGTAACTGTGTGAATTGGATGATTGTTCTACCCAACCATCGTTTGAGCTCAGTGTTCAGGACAAGTGATAATTTATGACTTCCTAATCTGGAAACTACTCATTTCCTCGATCAATTCTTGGAATCAGGTTGAAGGTCTAGGAAGACGACAAGAGAGGCCGCATGATCCAATAAAAATGAACTCCCGCATACCTCGACCTCGTAGCTGGGCTCACAGGATACTGATCCTTCGATAACAATTCAATGCAGCCAAGCACAAGCTACAACTCTTCACGGTTGGCATCTCCGAGCCCCCTCTAGGCTCTTTCAATCTGCCAAAAACTATTGGCGGCCCAAACCTGTCAATGCATGCCAACTGATGCCCTTACCATATTTTCAACCTAGCAACCACGTGGGAAATGCATCTAGAGCTCCTTATATGAAGGGCGAAGACCGCATCCGGTCTCGCGATTGTCCATCCTCAAGCCACCCCTTCCTCATCCTCCTTCTCTTCGTCGCGAAAGTCATTTTACCTGAAACCGACAGAGAAGTTTCTTCTCTATCCCGGCTCCAGGAACCTTTCTCGACATTCTCGCATCCCTCACAGTCAAGCAAGATGCGTTTTCTCGACCTTTTGGTAGCGGCGACTGCTGTTTCGGGGGTCACTATTGCTCCGAGACAGGAAACTGCAAATGCATATGAGGAGATCGAGAACTTCACGCCAGAGGATGACATTGCGAGGCTAGCTCTCGCTGGTCTGGCGAACCTGACCGAGTTCGAGGAGACGGCTGTCAAATCCAAGGCCAAGAGAGGTGGCTGCTCGCTACTCAATGTCAGCATCCGAAGGGACTGGTAGGCTAAACTCCTCATGCAACATGAAAGTATTCATGTACTGACTATGGCAGGGCTCACATGTTCGCCTCGGAACGCAAGGCCTACATCAGTTCTGTTCAATGCTTGATGGCCAAGCCCTCGAAAGTAGACCATACCCTCTACCCAGGAGCCAAGTCCCGATTTGACGACTTCATTGTCGTTCACGCCAATTACAGTCGTTCGATCCATGGTACTGGAAACTTCTTGACATGGCATAGATACTTCACTTTTGTATATGAGCAAGCTTTGAAGAACGAGTGTGGCTACAAAGGTGCTCAGCCGGTAAGCTATTCAGACCTCGATACTATCGATCTCACCTGACGAGAATAGTACTGGAATTGGGGTACATGGGCTCATGACCCTGCCAAGTCACCAGTCTTCGATGGCTCAGATACATCTTTGGGAAGTGATGGATCGTTCGTGGCACACAACGGTTCTGTTGCCGGAAGAGGAGCAATCTGGGTTCCATCTGGCAAAGGTGGCGGCTGCATGAAGTCCGGGCCTTTCAAGAAGTATGTCACTCCAACGGATTCTCCGCAAATTATAGAAACTCAATACTGACGAACGTGCAGCATGGCAAACAACATGGGCCCAATGCAACCAACAATGGACGGTGTCGTCGCCAACCCCGACGGCTTCTATGCCTACAACCCCCGCTGCCTCAAACGCGACATCTCCCCGTACGCATCCTCAACCTGGACCACCACTCCCCAAATCACAACTCTCATCACCACCCGCGGCGTCAAAGCCTTCCAAGACAACATCAACGGCGACTTCGCAAATGGCAACCTCGGCATCCACTCCGCAGGACACTACACAATTGGTGGTGACCCCGGATCAGATTTCTACCAATCGCCTGGTGATCCAGTCTTTTATCTGCACCATGCGATGGTGGACCGTACATACTGGATTCATCAGAATCTGAACTTGCCCGGGAGCCTGACGGATTTGGATGGCACACTTACGGTCTTCAATAATCCGCCTTCGCGCGAGACGTCGCTGGATGATTTGTTGGGCATGGGTCCTTTGGCGCCGGAGTTGAAGATTCGGGATGCGATGAGCTCGCTTGGTGGGCCGTTCTGCTACATCTATTTGTAGATGACAGACTGGAATGATAGAGGAATCCAATGGTATATAATTGTTAATGCTACGGTTGGGAACCGTTGTACATAAATATAGGGATGTGGCGAAATAAAAGGCTATCTTCTCTGAATGCTTGTTAATACCCGATTCAAAATATGTAAGCGAGGTGAAGAATGGTAAATAGCCGAGTGCCAGTTTTTCTGTTCAATCATGGAACTGCGCAGGTAACTCCTCGCTAGAAGATTCAAAATTATTTTGTTGCATATCGCATCCTTGTTTGATTTCGAGTGAGGTATACGATCGTGGAGATATTCACCTCTCACTAATATCAGGAGTTCATTTAGGTTTCGCTTGCCTGTTTACATCTGACTAGCTAGCGTCACGATGGTGCTAGCTTAGTCCCCTTCTCACTTATCTTTTGAACTCCGCGTGAGCCATAGTCATGACTCAAGCCTTTGGTTTCTCCTCTGAAGTCTTCCCCAAGGCTTACTGGAACATGTCTTGCATTTCACGGAATGCTTTCGCATTCGCCTCCTTCCCATTCTTCAGCTCGTTCCTGACCTCGACCAGGTCCTGCAAGGCTTCGTTACTGAGAGTAGGTCCGATACCTACAGTTTCGGGTGGAATACTAGCTAGATATGTTGTCAGAAAGATGCTTGGGTTGAAGATTGAATGGTTCATACTACCAACTACCCGTCTGGCTGGGATCCTCCATGTAGTCTGGCAAAGCATTATCGCTGTGAGTGACTTCTTGAGAACCTCGCATAGGACTATTGTCGTCAGTTACGAACCCCGCTGTCTTCTTTAATCCAGGATCTAAGTTCGCAGACTCACTACAACCTCCGTAGCTCTCCCTTCAACTGCGCCAGTTGTTCCATCACGCTACTCTTGAACGCAGTGTCATTGTCGGTCAGATCCGGCCCCACGGTGTTGCTTTTAGGTATTGTGACGATCCTGCGCTTCCAGCTTCAGCATCAGGTGCTCGACTTCCCCGTGTCGTGATTCTAATATAGCGCCAAATTCGCGTAAGTTCCGGGCGGCGTTCCTCATAGAGTTGGCATAGAACTGTATGCCCATAAAGATAGCACCAGCGAAGTTCAAGATGCCAATGATGTTGCGCGTCACAGAAAGAGGGCTGTCATCGCACGACAGCCTCTCCTAACAAGACACGCAGGCTGGAGTGCTCATGTCCTCACTACTAAAGATGTGTATACAACCGACGATAAGGACCGTAAGGTGGAGCGCTTTGTTGCAAATATTGCAAGTCGGGCTACGATGATGTAAGATTATAGAGAAGGCTTTAGATAGGATCAGCTACGAGCTGAATTTGAAGATGAGGCTGAGGCTGATGGTGCATGCATATCGAGGAACCAATCAGCTCGATTTTCTGCTCTAGACCATCGTCGCGCTCAACCGCAGAGTCTCATCGAGTTTAAGAGCAGTCGGCGCAGCGTGGAAAGAGAGAAAGACAGGGTGTACAAGTATGCATGTATGTATATACGTATGATTATCCGGTATCATATCCATTCCCAATCCATGCATGTACGGAAAAGCAGGTAGGTATGTGTATGCTCGCTAAACCGCCCTCAATCAAATCAAAGCAGATAACAAAATGACAAGAAACAAAACAAAACAAATACAATGTATCGTAACATTACGTAGTAGGTATCACTCAATCGTCTCACTTGCCTTCCCCCCCCC